>DF241749.1:19359-72820 GCA_000507305.1 Breviolum minutum Mf 1.05b.01
TTCTCGCCATGCTGCTGGCAATGGAGAGAATGGTGCTGTTGTTGCTGCTGCTGCTTTTGGTGGTGCTTCTGGCCATGCTGCTTGCAATCTCAAGCCCAGCAAAGGCCGGCGGCATTAGCCGGAGGCTGATAAATAAACATACATGTATATATATATATATATTCGAATTTTGATATCAAAATTTGAGGGTTGCTACCAATTTCTTGCCCCACAATTTTCCATGAATCTAATTTGGAACTACCTTGTGGACACTAGCTAAAGGCTTTGGAATGTCTTGCCCAGGTAAATTCTCGCATTCCCACAACCTACTAGCATAATACATTCCCCAAACCACCTAACAACCAGAAAGAATTCAACAGATAAACGATCTGACAACATGACAGCCTCAACTCGGATGGGTAGAAAGTATCAAAGATATGGATGGATGGATGGATGGATGGATGGATGGATGCATGGATGGATAAGTACGGATGAGGTATTTCAATGTAAAATTTGGAGATTTTATTGAGGTTGAACGTATCTGAGGTTTGTCGTTGCATTGCTAATAATTTTGATGATTAACAAACAATTGCATCTTGTGTCTGTAAATGATCGCATTTCACCCCCCAGAAATTACTACCTTTCGAGAACAGTCAAATGTGAATGATATGTTGCAAAATACTCCAACAGGCTTTTTTGGTTTTGGTTCGAACGACGTATACAAACATTTGAACATGTCAGAACCGGGTATTTCTAGATTCTTCGCGTATTTGCAAGTTATTCGATAGTTTTCCGTGGTTGTCGTGCCAGTCTGTACAATGTGTCTATTTTCAGAACCGTTTTAAACGGGAAACAATGCGTCGCAGAACATTACGTCGCTCAGGCTATGTGCATCAGTGTGCATCTATGTGCACTGCATTTGGCCCTCACTAGCTAGAGGATCCGGGAACCTCCTTGTCTCACTTGTATCGGCTGCCGCACATGCCACATTTCTCCGTCCTACGGTTCACAAAACATGCATTGCAACGTCTGACGTGAGTAAAGTGTGCAAAGTGTTTGCTGCAAGTCTCCTGCTGACAGCAGATGCCCTCGTCACCCGCCAGCCAGTGGCGATCAAAGCCTAGCTATCAAATGCTGATTGCAGCGTTTGCCGGCAAAAACATGAATGACTGATTGAATCACGAAGCTCTCACTTTCAACACTCCCTTCCCCCGACTTGTAAGTTGAGATGCTCGTTCATCCGCAAGCCATTGGACCCTCATATCGCAGAGTGGGCATGCCTCATGGGTGTCATGGGGTGGATCTATGTGCCAACTTCCTTATAACCTTCCAGATTTGTAGGAAAAGTAAAAGCGGCCACACGATTCCCGATGCCTCTCTCGGAGGCTGCCGTGCAAAACAAGCATGTGACAGTTACAGTAGTATGCCCAAAACGAATGACGAACTGGCTCAACCTTTCAATTCACTGTTCAAAGCACAGTAGTTCACAGGTTCCGGCTGAGCGTTCGCTCCAAGCTACCTTTTCCTCAGCATACAGTACATTCCATTGCCATCTTTTACCTGTCAGTTTCAACCTGCACGCTTATGCCTGCAAGGCGGAATGAACGTGAACATGGAAAGCAACAACTAATTTTCAGGGTCAAAAGAAATACACAGACACAAAGTTACATGTTTTATGATTTCCATGTATCATATCTGTATCACTCCTTTCCATCCAAAGTCTGTCCAAAATCCCAAGTATTGGGAGCACTATAACGACAATCAAAGGCTTGTAAGGTTAAGTTGTGAGTCGGCCTAGGGGCAAAATCATCTAATAAATTCAATAAACATTCAATTCAACTGAAACGAACAGTGATTTTGGGGCACTTGTCATTTCACTCCAAGAAAGTATCACTTAGCTTCCAACGGCGCACTTTCGACACACGAGGCACCTGAGGCAGAAAGAAAAGCGTTCACATACATTTGGTGCAGTCCTGTCACTGTCCCAATAACAGCAGAAAGTGAAGCAATAAAAAGGAATCCTTACATTTTACATACCCTTATGTACTTGAAAATGAACAGTCTATCATTTGACGACAAATGGGACTGGGATACCCCCAGCACATATCTTTTGGTGGGTTATTATACTAGCTACTAGCTTCATGTGATATCAGTGAAATTGATTTTTGACAGGTATCTTCTCTGACGGGGATCTTTTCTATTTAGGGGACCAATTTTCAGCTTCCTGTTTTCAGCCATTTGCAACTTGCAACTGATGTAAAAGTCATCAGTTGCTCACGTGCAAGTCGAAATCTAAAGCACCTGCAAGGTTGCAATCGATGGTCAGCTTTGCAGCTTTCGCTGGTGTCCTGCCACCCCACAGCACATGATCTGGTCACTGGTCCAATGTATGAAATTCCTTTGAAACAAAAAAGTCCTTTTTGGGTGACTGGATGATGATGTGACCTCCCTTTGCGCCCAACAATGCACATTGTCACACCTTTTTTTTGCCTGCAAGCTTTCGATGGCCAAAGGAGCCACCTTAAGGCGTACCCCAGTGGCTGACATGGCTTGCTGCACCATGGCCAGTAGGTGGTTGAAATGCTCTTCAGTAGGAAGTTGACCTGTCCACATGAGATTGTCAATCCATATCCAGCTACCAAAAAACACAAGTGACTCACGTATTTCACGACTTCTTTCCGTCTCCCTAGGTTGGATGTTTTGTGTCGTGAAATGTCGTGAATGTACATGACTTTCATATGCAGGAAGGTATCACCAGTATACAGTATACCTGTATAAATTACTGTATATATAATTTTCAATCAACTAGGTCGCAAAAGGTGACAAATAGCACAACCCCCCCTCCCTGGAGTCGACTTGTCGTCCTTCGCCACGGAGAGTGGATGGAACTCGCTTGCTGGTTGAGATCCGTAAGGCTCGCAAGGCGAGATGGACCACCTCTCAGATTGGTCGCTACATTGGATTTCTTTATCCGGGGAATTTTGGGGAGATATGTATGACCCAAATGACCCAAAGAAATTCGCTTCTCACCCAGCTGCTTGGAAAACCCAATGACCTTAAAATAAAGCTTCAAGAGTGGGGCGCAGTTCAAGCAAATTGTTGCAACCCTGGATCCTGTATGATCCTGTTCCAAGGCTAGAGGGTCCCACCTCGTACTCATGGCCTGCCACCAGTAATCGAAAAGCATCCACCTGGGTTCTGATCTTCAAAGCTACACAGCAACAAATCACAAATCGTACATCGCAATCACCAAAGGTGTTAAGGCTACTATAGGAACTGGGGATGGCTGGGTGCATGTGAAGCGTCATGGCAGGCCAGTGTGGCAGTAACTGATGGCTGGTGCACTTGTCCTTCAACTGGAGCATGGTGTGCCATACCATGCCATGCTCTAAGCCCCGAAGATTTCATGCCTTGGTGCTGCAGTGCTAAGGTCCAGGTCTGGAGAGTCACCATTCCCAGCCTTCCGACGAGGCACTCTGCAACACCTTGCAGATTCCCCGCCAGTGTTGCATGAGCTCATTGGTGCTTGCCTCACTGAACAAACGCCGAGGATTAAAAACCAACCCCTTCCAAAACCCTAAGTAGTTACTGGAGGAGGGGATGAAATCTATCTCCTCAACTGACTTGACTTGCAATTTTTCTTTCCAACCGAGATTCATTTACATCTGCAGCCCAGACTGGCAGATCTTTCCAATGTGGTCTGGATGACATGGAAGGTGCTCCCGAAGCCTGAAGTTCCTCAGCTTTGGCCTGGATAAACTCGCCACGTAATCACTCAATCACTTCAATTGTTGCCTTGGTTTCATCTCGTTTTCCATTTCCATGTTGACACGCACCTTCTCCTGTGTGGCAACGTCACCGCAAATACTGGCACAACCTTACACAAACTACAAACAAAATTGTCGGCTAAAGCAATTGGAGGTGCCAAACTACCAAATCACATCATGCAAAATCACCCAACATCTGCACTCTTTCAACCTTGGCATGCAGCAAGGTGACTACCGATCTCAATGTCGATATCTTTGGGGTCAGTGCACCCGGCAGTGGACTGGCTGTGCTCATCGGGTTTCATGGCATCCAGGTCTGTAGCTTCTGCCTCCCCTTCAGTCGCACACAGCTCTGGTGTGGGGGGCAGTCCGGTGGATGGTTGATCGCAATGCAAACGAACTTCAACGTCACCTGGAGCAGAACTTGTCATGATAAAAACTTGTTGGGGCCGTCCAGGTGTGCCAAAAAAAAGAGTCACAAGTGGCAATGAACAATGAAACACACATAGAGTTTCTATCGATCAAGCTCCATTTCAAGCACCAAAAGATATCCCAGTCACACACCGACTGGTAGCCGGATGAATCCAGTGCAAGGGCTCCTACTGCTCTAGAAGCCAAGGACTTGAGAACTGGCAAAATGTCGCTGCTGTGGCTGGCGGCTCTAGGCAAACTTCCAGTTCCTTGGTCAGGTTGAGGTACACAAACACCAAATGGACATACGTGACATATCGTGACATAATATTATAATGAATCTGCTATGTAATCATGTGCTGTAGGGTCGTAGGGAACTCTTCCAGGAACAAAAATCTGAGCTTTTTCTATTGAACATGGAGCAGGAAATTTATGAAGAGTTCTATTTTCTCCTGTAACGGTTTTTGATTTCTTTTAGTATCCACGTTTGAGGGCGATGGTTAATGTCATGATGCCACTTGAACTGCTCCTATTTTGAGCTGAAGGGCCGCTCCATTCCATGGCTGAACCCCCAACGCTAATGCGCAGCCCTGCTGCAGCGGTACAACGATGTTGTTCACCTTGGAAAAGGCTTCTGGTCCGGAAAGTTGTGTGCCATGGCATCCTGGTTTGACCACTTCCTCATGTACATAGGTGAATCTCAATTTTCAATGCAACTAGGGGTTGCACTTTTTTTTTGGTTTTGAGGCTGAATCAAAAACTATTTGTTCAACTAAGATGTATTTACACACAAATCTTATATGAATTGTTGGTAATATAAATCTTACCTCTGTCGCCTCCCTTGACGTCCTTGCCGTCCCCTTTTTCACCGGGGAAGGCTGGGACGTCAAGGTCCAGTCACGCAGCTGCCGTGCGGAGCTATCCGCAAGATCCGACAGCACTTCAACCAGTTCTGCAAAGGTTTCCAATCCATCTGGACAATGAGTGCTCACCTGCAATACAAAATGAAAGAGCAAGAAATCTTGTTCATTTCACTTAGATCTCAAGTTGAGTTTGAGTTTTTAAGTGCTGTCAGCTAGTTGCTCCAACTCTCCTGAAGTAGCTGGTGTGGCAAGACCAAAACCACTTGCTGGACCCTAATATCAGTGTCTCAGTGCCTTTTATTAAATAGGAAGAGCCCAAGTGATGCTTAATGCCAATGCTTTGGGATATTTTGGTGGCCATCTCATCTGCTCCGCCTGCAATGCAAAGGAACTGGTCGCCGGTGCCGGTTCGCCTTGGCAAGAACCAATAGCTAAGTCGCTAAGTCAATGTGCCAAAGGGCGAAGCAACTGGGACCTGAACCAGCTGATTGCTTGGCTTTCTTGTGGGGGCTCTCCTCCACCTGATTTGAGAAATGCGGAGCCAGGATTTTGAGAATCGAAACCCAAGGGATCCAAGTACCTATCACGTAACCTATCATATGAGACTAGAATCTCTCAACTGCTCCACCTGGCCTCAGCCTCTGGAGGTGGCTCTTCATGAGACTGCCTGTCACGGGGGCTTGACTTTCAAGTGCTGCTGTGGCTTGTAGCTTGTCTTGTGGCCAACCTGGCTTGCCCTTGATTAGATGAAGCTGCCACATCCACCACTTGTGGGGAGTCATCTGTAATCACACCATCTGAACCACCTGGGTGAAACATAATGCTTTGCTGGACAGCAACAGATGATCATGGGAATCTAAGGGCGCCCCACAATGCCACCTCCCCCCCCCCAAGAAATAAGGCCTTATTAAGGGATTTTCAACCACCATTATCCCTTGGGCATTGGGGTACCCTTAAAAATCCCATGAAATGTAATGACTCCTTACTCTACACCTGCTATTTATGCTTCAAACAATGACAATGATCACACATCAAAACCAGCAAAGTTAGTCCAAGCGGCGATCTGGTGTGGTCTTTTCTTCCCTCAGTAGCTGCATCTTCGGAGTCCATACAGGCAGCATTCCAGCACAATGTGAGAATCACATTACCCTACAATAAAATAAACATTTACAGTACACATATCGTTACTTTAAATTTCTTTAAACCGAATATAATTGTGTTGTACCACAGATGTTTTGAAGATTAAATTGGTTTCACTGAAATAATGACATAAAAAGAATCAAATTGATTGAATTGAATTTGATCAGTATTGAAACGAAAAACATATTTATATCCTATGAACAACCTATTGCAAGAACTGCGTATCAACGTAAGTAAAACATATTATATCACATGATACGTTATCTTATATTCAATCTTATTTTTCTGCAATATGGAATTACACATTGTATAAAAATAAAATAGGGTTGCGTAGCTAAATGAAAGCAAAAGCATAATGTACAATATTATTCATGTAAACTTTGCCGCAAGCCGTGGAACGGACTTTGTAGCAGCAAATGCTACTATGACATTGTGATACTCTAACAGCAGTTCTCTAGTTCTCTAACAGCAGGTCGGAGTCATAGAATGACAGGTAGCTATTGGTTTGACCCTACTCCGTCCCCCCGAAATGATCACACTAATCAACTCACCTTTTCCAAGATATAGAACTATAGGCGAATACTTGATTCAATCGAACATGCTTTGTAGCCATCACACTTTCTAATTGACAGCAAGCACACCAAGCGTGAAGTGCTCCCTAGATAGCCTTCTGTATTCAGATGCAGGAGTCTATTATGTATTTGTATCCCCCTCCAAATCAACCCAGAGACCCTGGGCACGGTTTGTGTAGGTTCATTTTGGTGGGGCACAGGGTTTTGGTACAAGAAGGTTTCACTCAAAAAAACATCTGCTACAAATTGGTCCTCACAACCCTGACTTGCAGTAAAAACAAAGGTTGCTACAAAAATGTAATGGTTGTCTATGTCTTTTCATACCTAAAAGGCTCATGATGATCATTGCAAATTGAACAGAGGTCTTGCACGGCACTGACCTCTCATTTTACATACAAAACTTTACATTAAATACAGAGGTTTGTGGCAGTCTGCAGCCATTTGCAAACACCGTTCCTGCTATTAAAGAGCAATGAACATCTAGCATCTATATTCCGTAGTGGATGATGTGCAATGTACAATCTATAGTGTAAACATCAATAATTTTGAACACATTTTTGAAAAGTTACCTATCTTCTCAAAAAATGCTTTTCACAAAATCAGTCGCGTGAGGATGATGAGGAAGTGACAAAGTCACTGTCATTTGCTGGTAATCGAAAAATTGCAGTCTTAAGCCTCGACAGTCTCATTGCATTTATGTTTCTGTGGTATGTGTGGTACAGTATGTGGCCACTGTATCTAGTGTGGATCTTGTAGGGTGGGTTGAACACACCTTTCCCACCTTCAGAGAGTTCCGCAGGAAAGGAGGAGAGTTAAGCCATAAAGGTCAATCGTGAGGTCACACACTCATGTTGCATGTATTTGTCATTGTGTTGTGCGAATTTTGACATGAGCTAGTAATTGAATCAGCATACATGCTAAGGAAAGTATACCGCCGCACTAGCGACGAAAAGGAACTTTAACCATGCAACATGAATACGTGCACCTTGATCAAAAATTTCAAGCAGGGGTATTCTAATGGAAACCAACAAACAACATATAGATACACTGCATATATTCAAAAATGTACGCATCGAAAAGTGTCGAGATCTGAGCAAACAATGGTACCTGTGATCATTGTCCAAAAGCCACGTTTTGTTTTTGTTTTTCCTCACTAGGCTTTCCTATCTTGTCGTGGAGACCTTGATCGCTCGGCCGACCTTTGAGCGGCAGCCCCCGTGAGTGTTTCAACATACTGCAAGTGACGATCCAGCATCTGCAAGTAGTACAGTGATGCGTCCACATTGCGGTAAACAAAACCCACATTGGGGTTGTGTGCACGTGCTGCGAAGGTCTCTGGTGAAGCTCCTTTAAAGAAGTTGCACAAAACCATCCGAGCATAATCCACAAAAGACAAACGATAGAAGTGCCAAGCTTGATCGATGGAAAACGCCGTCGCGCGCGTCTCCTGTTTGTCCGTCAGCGCCTTCACCAATTCTTCGTGGTACATCTTGACTAGTCTTTCTTCACCACCATCACGAAGCGCCGAAACATGAACAGAATGTGGAAGGTGCATAGCAACATCTGCCATGCCATAGCCCACACCAGTCCATTGAAAGTCAATGATTAAAGCCTTTCCCGAGGAATCTACGGGTAGGAACATATTCATTGCCTTCGGGTCACCATGCATCAACGTTGCAAATTCATCTTCTGGCGAAGGCTGCAGCTGTGCAGCAACCCAAGCTGCAACGCCTTCCAACCTCTCCGCCAGCAGAGTAATGCCAGGCTCGCTAAAAAAATCTGGGTGAAGTGGGCCAAATGCTTCCAAATAATTCTTCCATACTGGCTTCAACTGTTCCAACTCCGACTTTCCACGTCGATCCAAGTTCCAATATCCACCAGTTGAGTGTAAGCGCTGCTGTGCCTTTTTGAGCAGTTCTTGGTCTTCCCAAGTTGCTGCATGAAAATTGGCCAGCAAGGACAAGCTAGCAGTTGCTTGGTCAAAAGTCAACGGAGAAGTTTGCATGTATCCTTTATCCACATTTTCCAGCAGTAAAAGCAAAGCACCTTCACGCAGGTCCTTTTCATCACTTGCCACATCCAAACATGATAAGTGTTCGTGCACAAGAGGAGCTTGCAACAAGGGAATGCCCCTTGCACGAATCTCAGCAGAAAACTCTTCATAGAAACGAGCCTCCACACGATTGGAGAGCAAATCTCGTCGAAGTGCGTGAGCACTTTTGGCTGGCATATCTCTGGCAATGACTTTCTTCATGTATAAATATGCAGGCTGTTGCTTGCCCACCAAATCCAATTGCAACTGTGCAGAGTGAGACTGTGGCCAAAGCTTCTCAGTGCCCAATACCACCTGCAATGAAGCTACATCAGCAGATGGAAGTGGCTGTTGTCCTTTCCTGGTTGCTTGCTGGAGCACTGAAGACAGCCATTTGGCATCCATGCGTGTTCCATGCAAACCTTCCAAGAGCTTGTCATTTTCATTGGCTCTGGGGGCCATGCTGGAAAATCTGTGGCTCAACTGCCTGATAAACAACATCAACAGTAGAAACCTGAACATCTGCGGTGAGAATTTCAACATATTTCAACTCTTCCATGCTTGCCCCTGCATTTTGGGGGTTCCAGTTTGGTCGAAACGGACTTGGACATTTCTGACAGCCATGTTTTGAAAACGACACTAACATCCAAGCGGCTTTGTTGAGCGATCCATGAAGGAAAGCATTGAGGAGGCGCTTGACAAACATGCTGGCATGTAGCCTTAAAGGATGCTTGGCAAGTCTGGTTTAGGACTCAGTTATCTTGAAGCAATCCCCTCTTTGGCGATTGTAGTTGGATTTATGCGCCGAGAAACGGATCTCAGGGATACCTCAGTACACCCCAGGTGTGTCACAAAAGTTACAGTAAGCAACAGGGTTGCATTTCTACAGATCTCATGTTAAATCTATACCAAGGTCAAGTTGCGTCGGCCTTCCTTCACGCAGTCCATGATCCAATTTGAGGTCACAACGTTGACCCGTTTGGTTCTTCGTTTCAACTGGGCCCAGGTCTGGTTGCCCGAAGCCAAGTTGTCTGCAATGACATGAGTGACATGTGTGAAGCCATATTGTTCATAGACTCCTCGGCATTGGCTTGCAAGACTTTGCAAGAAGGTGAACGGGTCGTAGTAGATGAATTTCTGCACCTGTTGTAATATAGTAAATCATAGTAAATCATACCTATCCATGTCTTAGCCATACCAATCCCCCTGTCAATTAGCCATTCCAAATTCCACGTTAAGCAACGGATTTCCAGCCAAGGCTCCACCATGTTCCACGATGATACGTTTCAGTTCCTGGTCGGGTAAGCATGTACGGCCTGTCATCCAAAAGCTAAGGCCATGGAAGATGGCCGTCTTGCTTGCGCCTCTCCAATGCGGCTGCTGGTTGAATAGCAGTGTTGCAGTCAAATCCACTGAGCCCAATCTATTACTGAATCCATCTGAATCCTAACAAACTTACGATTGTCCATGCCCTTAGAATCAAAGAAGAGGAATTGACGTCCAAGCCTTCGCTTCCTGCTTGAGCGGCCGCAGCAAACTGTTCTTTGAGCTTCCGGTTTTTCTCCACCATGTAATCCTTAGGAGCATGAATCACCAAGTGTCGGTGCTGCGGATTTTGGCGAGCCCCATATTTGGGTAGCTGGTTACTCTCTATTCTTCCCCAACAATTTGGCATACAATTCCGCTATGGCCAACAGCACCCCATCCTTGCAAGTGAGTAGCACCAAAGGATGCCTCAGACTCTGGCACATTCCTTCAAAAATGTTTTGATCCTTTCTGCAAGTAGAGCGTTTTGAATGCGATTGAGAACATCTGGGCTAATTAGTATAATTCCTAAAACATCCAACCTGAATTAAGGGGATTTTGGAGGGGATTCACTTACGTCTGTCTGCACGGCTCCGTTGTGGAGCACAGTGAGCATCAGGCAACCGTAATGTCCTGATGTCACTACAGGGGATTCACTTACTAAACCACTATTTAAGGTGACCTCGGCTGAGGTCGATATAATTTGCCGAGGACATGTATCAAGATATCAATCTCTTTCGATGCCGAAGGGCATAACCACCGCCACCAAAGAAGCTTCCAGACTTCCCAGAAGATTTTCCAGCATCACTGCTGCCTTTGCCTGACAATCTTGATGCACAAAAGGACGGAATAATTCCGTATCCAATCTTTAGACGTAGAAAATCATTGCGAAGTCAGGCGCCTCGGCCTTTCCTGGACCCACCCATTGGACGACCCTACTGATCACCTACATGGCCACTTTGAGCCAATACAGCTCATTGATGCTTGTTGATAATCCTGGGTCTCTTGAAACTTCTGGTATAAAATCACCGTCAATCACCGTAAAATCTAAAGCCTTTGCAGGATTCATCATCAGTCCCCACATATACAAAATACATACAAACACAGTCACTATATACTCATCACATCACGGCTTGCCCATGCTTCTCCATTATATATAGTCATTTTCGTACAACACATGAACTCATAGTTTTTTTTTAAACTTGAGGTGTGTACAAATTTCAAATGCAACTTTGATGTTCGTTTCTCACGAACAGCTGCTCAGTTCAGTTCAGACCCTTGGGAAGTCTCAGTCCTCTGCACTGATGACCCTGGAATTGGGCACACATGCCTCACACCTGCGCCCTGCGATGAGCTCCAAGGGCTTGCAAAGCATGTGTATACCCCAGTGAATAAAAGGGACAAAAAGTGAGGAACCTTCTTGAAACAAAAGGGCCAAAAAGGCCAAAACCCTGCGAAACTTGGGACAACTCAGAACCTTGGCACTACCTTAGCATGACCTAGTAATATACAAACCATTGCCTTCTGTGTAAGCAGTCGAATTGATCATTCAACTACCATGACATCCGGCAACAAGCATTCGTGACATGCTCATGCCTTCTTTTGTGAAGTTGGGCTGTGCCGGCTCAACTGTACCACCCTGCCAGTCTTACAAGCTGAGCGGGGATATTGGACAGCGAGTCATCATTGAATCTTCAACTTCCTCCAAGATAAGCTGTCAAAAACCAACGGTTTCCACAGCTTCACCAACAAGCATCCAACAGCGTTGGATGTATGGCGACTGCACCAGCCGTCACCAGCCTTGCACAAAGCATTGCTCTCCATGATTCGATAGCAATGAGCACCTGGAGTCCACAGTAGAAAGGAGAAACATGATCTCTCTATAGTCATACTGTTGGACAAAATCCTTCAAACATCTGAGAAAGCAAATGTCCCCCCCATGGCGTTTGAAAGGATTTGTTTTGGGCTTCTGGATTCAGCGGTCGCTCCTTTGAGCGGGCCTATCCAGTGTGAGACTAGTGACTAATACATGCAGGTGGCATGCCACAACTGCTACAACCTATTTTTGGGGGGCCTCCCACATCAATACGAATTCCATGGATTGGAACCTCCTCATGTCTCTGTCTTTTTCAAAAGTTGGCCCTATTGCCAGGCATGGATGTGGGACACACTTGAATAGTTGTGAAGGTTTGCCCGAAACTTTCCCAGTCCATCCAGAAAAGTCCATCTGCCTTTTCATCTACTCCCAAGGATTCAGCCAATTCGGGATGCGAAGTCCATTCTTCACTTTGATCACACCAAGGTCCGTTCCATTCCATCTTGTTGCCCCATGGATTTCTACAACACACCAGCTTGAAGCCTTTGCGCTCCACAACATGGATGATGGAGTAAGCATGTCCTTCAACTAGCCCATCTTCACGCCTGTGCTCTCCTTTTTTATCATTGTGTACGGAAGCTCCCAATAAGAAATTGGCACGGTCATATCCCTCCAGATTCTTCCACATGGTGTCTTGGTCTACTTGGGCAACTGGATCTCTGTAGGGTCCAGAATAAAACTGAATCTTTCTCGGAATGGCCAGCTTCTTTTGATGCCATTGGATGGGATCGCGGCACTTGGCCACCTTATAGCCACTGATATAACAAGAGAGCCAACCTTCATCAGGCCCTTCACCCTCCAACTTTTTGAAATGAATGCGGTAGCCAAATTTTTCCACTTCTTCAAAGACAGCTCCATGGCTCAAACGTCCCACCTTCTCACTTTCCAAGTCGCAGCCAGCACGGACTACGAGGCCACGAGAGCCGATCACATCCCATTTGGGTTGATGCCTCTCACGACTCCACCATAGGAGGTCCGTTTCACCAGTCATGGCCACCCAAGCCAAACAGGACAAACCACCAGTTAGCGCCTTATAGGAACCATTAAACTTGGCAAAAGCCTTTTCCATCAGTACCACATAGAGTTGTTTGTTGGAAACTTGGGCAAACAATGAGACAGCTTGAGGTTCATACCATTTTCTTGGTTTGCATGGGATGTAGTCATCAATCTCTATGATTTCCCAATCTTTCTTGGTCCAATCGTAAAGTCGGATTCGATACTTGCCATCTTCTTTCAACTCTTTGGTTTCAAAGAGGTGATTGCGGATGTAATTGGGAAATTCAGCCACACCTGCCAAAGCCGCAATGAGCCAACAATCTCCTAGTGCTCCTTGACATGCATCCGCTGGCTCCACTGCTGAGAACAAAGCGGGTGCATCTGTCAAATCTTGGGCCCGGACCCAATCACAGTCCTTCTTCATGCCGAGGCTTTTTTCATCATGTGGAAAAGACTCATCTATCCACCCACCACCACGCTGATCTTTGTGTCCACGCCGATGAACCCTCAAAGCACTGGTTGTTCCATGCCACTCTGTCAAGTCAGGTGCAAAAACATCTGTTTTTAAGGAACTCACCAGCTGGGAACCTTTGACGGAGCCGCTGCTGACTACCCATCGGTGTTTTCGTCCATGATAGTGCAACCACATGTCCAGTTCCTCTTCATGATAAACGGGACGTTCCTCCATCACCTGCTCCGTTTTCACATAGCCTCCGGTGACGTTGCTCCACTTCGTTTTCACATAAATGGCTTCTGGTGCCTTGGCGCATTTCTCCGCGGCAGTCAAGGGTGGTGCCAAGGACGTGGACATCTGAGACTCCTTGACGAAGGTTCCTCCAACAAAGACATGCCATGCTTCCCCTGACAAGTGGGGAGCACGCTTGGTGGGAAGCCTTGCGCTGGCCTTCCAACTGGTGCGCACAAAAATCTGCCACCGCTGGTGCTTGCGATTGTAAAACAAGTACTTCCCTTCGGCAGAGTTGAAAAATACGGGACGATGTCCGTAGAACTCATCCTGTTGAACGTATTCTCCATTCAAGTCTGCCCTGGAACAACCATCAATGAGGATCGTCAGGGAACTATTTCCAAGTTCAGTCCCCAATTGTTCCACGTCTTCGGCAAAAATCCAACGCAAGAATTCATCAATCTGCAAGGCTCCATCGCCATTAGCATCAGCACTTGCCATCAAGCGATCAATCGCATTGTCATCCCAATCTTCAGGATCCAACGTTTTCAAGACTTCTGCCAATTCCTCCTTGCTGATGGAGCCATTTTGGTCTTTATCAAATTTTTTGAAGGCTTCCAAGACCGCTGCCTGTTGGGATGCCATCTTTGTGCATCCAACACAACACCGTTGAGCCAAGGTGCCTTGAAGATCCCAAACATTCCCGGATCCATGTATGGCACCTTAAGCATATATTTACCTACATTTACATTCATTTAAATCTCATGGTGTGTATGTAGGTAAATCATACAATCGTCCCATGGATCCGTCATGGGAAACTGATTGATGTATTTCAAGAACTGTAGGAACCTCTGAGGTCGGGGGCCTTTGAAAACTGAGAAGCCCAACAGACTGGTAGCAAGTCGTTGACAGATGAGCTCCACAGTTTCCAAAATCCAGCTGTTTCTGAGCCTCATGAAAAATCAGAATCAAAGTTACATCCCGGCCATACACATTTCAATTCATATGTTCAGATCATGTATGGAATAAGTTTCAAAATAAGTTTGAAAGTCACCTGAAGTGTCTGGAAAGAAGGAAAAAACACTGTCTCAAACATACATCCCAAATTCCGAATACTTTTCATCTAACAGTATCATACAGTATCTATCAGTATCTCAAACAAAACGCGTCCATTGCGGAAAACTGATCTGCACTGAATGTGTAGAAGTCTTGGAGAGGGCATCTGCTGATGCATTGATAACCCATAGCTTCTAAGTTTCCAGCCACCGTCAGTGCACACGATGCACAGTCGCCCTGGATCCTGAACAACCTGGCGTCGCAATCCCAAGAGGCCCCCACCAGCCACCAGCCAGCAGTTCACATGTTTTCACCATGTCACCAGCCGTGATATTTTTGGAGCCAAAATACTAAAATGGCCCCAAATTCTCTACGCACAATTTCACATGCAATTGATGTTCCAAATAGGTGATTCATCCTGCGCAATGGCTGATGCCATATGCCTTGAGGCCACTGGAGCTGAAACTGCTGTGGGCCTGAGGTCGATGTTTTGATCTTTCCATATCTTTCCACTTTGCTTGATTTTGCTTGTGCATGGCTCCTTTTTAAATCCTCCCCCTTTTTTTTCTCTGGCCATTTCTCCAACGGCGAAGGTTTGCTCTGGTATCACATTGAATTCCAGAAAGCTCTTCCCGTCGTCGAAGGCCAAGGGAACTGGAGAGTTACGCAAGCGGCCACTTCTCCGTAGAAACGGAGCAAGAGACGATTTCCAAGTCCCAGCATAATCAACACATGAAGAATCATTGCCTAGCTGCCTAGCTATATCAAGCTACCTTCTTCTTGGGCTTCTGCTGCGATTTCTGCCTCCTCCTTTGCCCTTTCCTGGATGTGTCCAACAATCTCCAGTTTTGCACCACTTGCAGTCACCACCTTGAACTAGCCATGCCACATGGTCTAAAAGCATGGGATGACCCCTTGATACCATATGTAACTTTACAACTTATACTGTACATACATTTCATTTACAATCAGCTACCATCAGGTGCACAGGTATACACATCTTATTCCAAACTTTCTGAACTGCGTACTGGTTTTCAATGGTTGCCTGAAAAACAAGGTCAAGAGCCCCTCCAAAATCCAGGCTTTCCCAAACTATCCCTTTGCCTCCACCACCACCTCCATAGCGGTTGCGCTGACGACCACCACGGCGTGAAAGGCCCCGCAGCTCGTCGCTGACGTATTGGTTGGTGCTTTCCATGACCTCCCGTCAAACATGGTCGCAAGAAACCGAAGAACAAACGGTAAGACTTACAATCACCTGGGATGGTACCAATGAACAGGTGGAAAGCTGAAAGAAAGCTGAAAGTCATTCCTCCATTTTGTGCACTTGCAGTAAATCAAACGCAAGGAATCATCTCCATCGATTGAACATTTTCATTTGAATAATTTTGAGTTGCACGTTGTGCTCCGACGCTTGTGTATACTGCATACCGTTGTTTCGGGTATAGCTAGGCTATGACAATTTCTTTCACAGGCCCACCCAAGTGGTGTCATGAAAACTCGCCTGGCGACGAATTTCTGGAAGGGAAAATGTGGCAAGTCGGAATATGAATCTCACAAGAAACCACGGGTGTATCATATGACTCGCCCATGATGATCGTATTGCATGACAAGGAGGAGTCCAAGCACCCGACCTGAATAATGCCGGATACTTTGCCACCATCTTCGGATGGGCAAAGGAAGGTCACTGCATAACCCTTGGCTCCAGCCCGACCGGTGCGGCCAATTCGATGGACATAGTCCTCCGTGTTGTTGGCCTTTGTGGGGGCCCGCAGCTTTTTTAAGCGTTGGCCAAGGAAAAATCCCGGGAAAAAGCTCCATCCCACCAAGCAATATATCAATCATTAAAAGTAGTTCACCCAAAATGAATCCGAAGTAAACCACTACAATAACCTCTCAAAGAATACACTAAAGGAAAATAAGATAGTCACCTGCAAACACACATGTCTTCATTGCACATACGTCTCAAATTTTTTCTTGTTCCTCATAACTCCCTCAAAATTGTTTCAAACAAATCATGCCCTAAAACGAGTCCTGTCAAATGAAGCGCTTATCTCAAAGGACAACTAAATGACCTTACAACACATCAAAAAATCAATCTGAAGTGAACTCCCTCGATATTCTTAGATATTTGTCGCATGACTTCAAGACTTCATCAATTGTCCTCAGAAAACAGTTCCTGCATGGCAAATTTCCAGATGATATGTTAGCAAGGATGGGTTTGCAAGTATGCCCAAGGTGCAGCATCGTAGTTCACCACTAGACCTGTCACAGCAAGTGCAAAGTGAAGCAAAAGGGATTGCCTTTACTTACCACTTTGTTTTATCAACATCTTCACCACGGAGTGGCCTATGCCTTTGATGTCCAGCCCTCTGGCGGCCACATCTGTTGCTACTAGGACTCGGATGCGTCCTTGCTTCAAACCATTCAAGGCTTGATCCCGCGCCCTCTGGTCCTGCACCAGATGAGAAACATTTGAGTTCTCACCATGTCCCATCCAATTTCGAACAAAAAACAACTCTAGCGTTTGGTCGTGGTTTTAAACCTTCAATTGTCATGAGTTGCTATTAGCAACCCAGGAATACACAACACACATGTACATACATATCTATCGTATGTTTTATATAGTTACAGTATTTCTATATGCGCACCCATGCATGCACCGCGCGTGTGCCATGTCACGGTATATGCTATATACATAATATCCAGTGGCAATGCTTAGTAGAAGCAAATTCACCCTCTTGGAAAAACTAGTGGTCCTTGTCACCATGAATAGCTGCACAGGAGACACCTCCGGATTGAAGCTGTATCGACAATTCTTCACACATTCTTTTGGTGCTCGCGAAGATGAGGCACTTTCCAACAGCACCTGCGACAACGCAACATCATTGAATATTGTCATGCAACCCTAAACATCCATAAACACCAAAGGCAACAGGAAAGCAATGTGGACAAGTGGATGTGCAGTTTGATTTTTTTTGTGGCTGTCACCTGCTATTTCTCATGGCATCCAAAAATATCTGAAGCTACAAATTTTCCGCCTGGCGTCAGCAAGCCCGCTTCGTGCAGCAACTGCAGAATCGCAGCCTTCTTCCCGTGGGATTCCACAATACGCACTTGCTGAGTCACATCCTCAACCCCACGCCAGGAAGCACGGATGAACCACTTCACCGGTCGCCAGGATCCACCAAGGAACCATTACAGATCACCATAAGTCATCATATGTCATCATCCATATCCATAAATCTCCATAGCATGCAGGACAAACATCATCATCATCATCATCATCATCATCATCATCATCAATCCTCATCCTCGTTCCACATCTTCTCCCTGAGTGTTTTAAAAGTTATCATGAACTAACAACAAGTTGGCTCGACAACATCGTCCTGGTTTGCTTTCAACTCATCTCGATTGCCAATCATCACACGCGCTGGCTGGTGGAGAATGGTGCTAGCCAACTGTCGAACCTGTCCAATCAACCCGCCCCGATAGCTTAGCCCTGTTTGGAGCCCCAACCAAGGTTTTCGGTAGGAAGCATTAGCTAATTTGAACCAAATTGGATCCTGGATCCTTTCACAAAGGGGGTGAAAATCAGTACTGCCGCGTTTGTAACCACCAGTTGGATACAAAGATACGTTCCCTTCGCACTCTACCTGCAAGTGGAACAGGGTTGTTCTACACCCTGTTGATCTTCGTGGCCAAAGCTATTTGCATTGAAACAGGGGAGACATAGACATAGGGAGACCATTGCATGGGGCACATTTTGACTCACAAAGATTCTGAATTGCTTTTGTGGCAGAATCTGTAACAAGCATCTTTGTTGAGGATTTTCTCTCTGTCTACCCTGGGTTGCAACCACATGTTGCTATTTCATGCTTTTGCATGTTGCTACCAAGTCCAAGTCCAGGTTACTCAACCATGACATCAACTACATATTCCTACAATGGCTACATTGCACTCCTGGCCAACAATGCACAAGCACTTAATAGCCGACATCACATGTCATTAGTCTGCATCCCGTCCATCAATTCATTCAAAGTTCGCAAAGGCCTGTCAGTATCTTCTCAACCGACAAAAGCTATCCAATCCAAATCTGTTTTTGTTCCAGTTCTTCTGGGCAACTCACCTATCACACCCCCCAAAAAATGAACATCTCCCAAACCTGGGACCCTTCCGATGTTACAAAGGGCGTCACTTCATCTTCCCCCCCTTTTAAGGGCGGTTCCCCAACACCCGTTTCAAATAATCACCAAGGGCTACCTTCCCTTCACCTACCAAAAACCCGTCCAAAACCCACCCGCCGCTGGGCACCTCTTTGGGCCATGTGGCCGTGAAGAACATGGTGTGTCGACTTTTCGGTACATGTTGCAAGATCCGTTGGATCTGAGGTTCAAAACCCATGTCCAACATACGATCTGCTTCATCCAAGACCTGAGGGATGATGCAGAAGTCGTATATGGGACAGCATCTGATTCTGGGGGTTGGGTTTGATGATTTCAGGTGTTCCAAGATAATTTCAAGTAGCTTCCGCTGGTGTGAGGCTGAGGATTGAGCAACACATCTTTTTTATCTCCAAAAAACAAACGCCCATGATTCTTGTGGCCATCTTCGACAAGCGTCCAACTTCCGCACTCGATTCACCTGAGATTCGGCGTAGCAGTTAGCAACCTCCGCATCTATGCATCACAGCGAAAGCAAACGTCAACCAATTGCCACTGGAAACAAAACATCCAAGACACCTGCACTTGGCGACCATCCAACAAATCGTTCAAGCGCCCAGGACAGGCAATGATGCTATGGACCCCCTGGCGATATTTGTTCACCTGGTCCCATTTAGGGGCACCTCCATACATGGAGACCTCGACATATCGGCAAGTCGGCAACTTGCCAAATCCCAGAGAATCATGGAGAATCATATGTGAAAAATGTGGGTGATTTTAGAACATTTACTTCCATGACTAGGGATCACATCATTTTTCTATACTCAGGAAATGAAAACAATCAATTTCAAAACACATCTTGCAGCTTTTGGGGCTGGGGGAATCCCCCAAATCTGTCAAGCCAAGGAACAGATGACATACCCAAACATTTTCCAAAGCGATTGGCCTCCACCTCAGGAGGCCAGGGATGTGTGACACCATTCCATGTTTTCTTCGACACGACGCCAGCCAGGAAGGTCTAAATGACAAGTTTTGCGACCCAACAAATTGGACGTGCATCTCATACATACATGTTCCGCTTTCTTCCATCATTCTGGGATCTATATAATAGGCTGCAACCGAGAGAATGTAGACCAATGATCTCTTCAAATCCAATCAGTGTTTGATTCCGTTTCAAGTCTGCTTTCCACCACCGCAGTGCCACCAGAATCATTTAGATACACGATTCCAGCTATCACAATCATTGCAATATACAGCAAACATTCCATGACATCTTAGGCAATTCAATAGCAACCTTCACAATGCTTTATCATAACTCCTATAAGCCCCAAAACAACCCGTATAACACAACCAGGGTGAAACTCATCACTCACAAGGTCCCCAGGTATGGATGCACCTCAATTTGCTGCGCCAGTTCGCGAGTGGGCGACATGACCAACAGCCCAACGCCATCTCTTTGAGGTTGGTGACCTTCAAAACCCCAAATGATCATCCACTGAAACTATACCAATTGTTGGTGAAAGAACACCATCTGAAAAATATGCAACCGTCAAAGTTGCAGTCCATTTCCCCAAGGAACCTTGGGTTGAGTCCATTTAAAAAATAATTTGAGTTGCCACTGGCCTAGGAAAAAGGAACATCTTGCAATGCTTTTTGAATCTTCTCTCTTCATCTCCAGTTTTTCTCAACTCGTCCCACCTGCATGATAAAAATCGCCTCGGCAATCCGTCGATTTTTAATGGAGACATGGAAATGGGAAAATGGCCTCACCGGCCTCTTCCATGTACTGATGTGTTCTCATGATCATTCCGTCATGTCAATAGCAACGGAATATTACGGAAAAATCTGATAATATTCATAGGAATTTCATCAAATGGAATCCAATTTGTCGATTTCATTCATCGGCGGCACTGCTCTTTACCTCCTTGCCACTAAGCTGCTGAAAGCTGGCAAGAGAAATGCCAAGGTTTTACCACTTCCCGTAGCTGCGATGCCAATGACATCCTGCGCCGTTGGTTCCCAACCGGGCAAACGGTTCACTTCACACCACTCCCATTGCCCCGGAAAGCTGTCCGTCCTTCCCATGACATGCTAAGGGCCAGGTAAAAGCTTGGATCTGTGAGGGTGCTGGGAAGGATTGTTTCAAGTCTCCAATCAGCTTTGGAGGGAACTGAACCTGAGCAGCGGAAAAATGCGAAAACAACACCATCGTTCTGAACTCAATGAACAAAATGATTCAGCAAATGTTTCAGCATCAAAATCTCGAGGCATTTCAAGAATAGATAGATTCCTGCATACTTGCACCCTAACTTGTCCACCTCAAAAATAATTTACGGAAAAAACGGGGGGCGTCTTTCTAGAGAGGCTACTTCCAGTGTCTCATGTCCAAGTAGCACATTGGTCGAATGAATAGACCTTCTGCAAAGGAAGAGGACCTTAGACCGGGGAATGATCAACTTCATCGATTGAGATCATCTGTGGGGTCAACTGTTTTGTCTGTGAATGTATGTTTCAAGAATCAAGTCTCCGATTTTAGAAATATACAGATGTTGCATCGTATTTTCCTTGACCCTAATTCACGATATATGGTATATACATATGTATATACATGTATATACATGTATCTGATTGGCTATATCATGTCACCTGACATGACCAACAAATCACAAAAAGAACAGGTTTCTGGAAATGGGGGACGCTGTCTAAATGCAGTGGTCGGTGCAGTCCAAAATGTTGGGTGCAGCGCAACCATTAGTTTAGTGTTGTTGGTGTACTTGATTGCAGGCCGTATGTGAAACGGACTCCCTCCAAAACATAAAAGTCTCACTGTATCCCATGCAAGTCCAGCATGTGCATTGGATCACCCGGAGCCAAGCTACACTCATTAAAGTCAATGACACGGACATCATTGTCCTGCACCCGTTGCTTCGTGGCTCCCATGCTGAAATAAGAGCACAGGAACTAGACGAACTGGAATCAGTCTATACTTTTTTGTTAGCAGGTCAACATTCAAAAAATGCTAGGAGTACAGTAGGCACAGCTACGTATAGGAAGAACTTTTACGACTTTTGGCAGAAACTGGCAGATTTTTTTGCACCCTCCATGGAACCCTGTAACCTTAACATCAGAACTTTCATTCAGCCGCTATCTCCTGCACAGTTTCCCCTACAGCACCACTTGCAGCAGCTGCGCAAGCTTCTGCGATCGAAAGTGTCCGGCCTAAGCTTCTGTGAGCTTTGATGAAGTGGACCTTCGTGACAAGACATTCCCACAAGACCCAGGAAGCTACAATTCATGCTGAATGGGCTGCTTGAACTAGAAAACCCGTTGGGGACCTATGTTATTACACATATGATCATATGGTCCTCAAATGTCCGGCATCTCTTATCTCACATCACCAGATGCTTCCAAGATGCTCGCCTGAGGCGGTGCCTGGTAAGGGACTTGACCTGGCCTTAGCTGACAGAAGATGACTATATAAATGACATGGATTTTATATACCTGGCAATTCCGGTGACCTTTTTGGGATGGCGAATTCTTGTATAAATACAGCCCTTGAATGTATACGTTTTTTACGTGACCTGTAAAGGTAAAAGAACCAAAAAGGGTCACGAATTGAACCCACCTGTTGCAACACACACATCCAACGACGTTGATTCCTTGGGAGCTCCACTGAGGCCATCCTCCAGGGTAAGGTGGTGTCACTACCACTGGAGCTGCCGGTGTTATTGGCCCGGGAGCATGTGGTGCCACACCAGGAGGTGCTGTGGCTGGTGGATATCCCCAATGTGCGGAAGGGACCCAGCCGCTCATGGAAGCCAAAGCCTGCAAACTGCCGACGCGTTTCATTCGAGATTGACATGCCATCAATAGATTATCAAAAGGCAGCTACCGGGTACCCCAACCTGCATTTGCGCGGCATAGTCCATAGTTTACCAGCAAACTAGGTGGTCATGGCAAACCAACCTGGGGCAATCGAATTCACTTCGAATTTTTTCCCTCGAAGCAATCGAAAAGGCAGTCTTCATGGTTTGCATCTGAGAGGCTCATATTTCAGAGGCACTGATGTTTCTACTCCCATGCTTGAGCCCAGAAAGGCATTCATGAATGAATTCATTCAACAAAAAATGACTCAAAATTTCACAGTCTCAGACTGATGCTTGGCTTTCTCCCAGCTTCATCTAACCATGCCATGGATTTGTTGCTTGCCGCATGTGTCGACAAATCAAAAAAACCAAGGCCTTCAGCACCCATGGTGTACCCACTTTCGGCGCCAATCCCTGCAACAAGATCAACATTTCTTGATATCTAAGAATCTAAGATCTTGATGGCTTTCTAATGCGGGATAACTCAATCGTTGTTTTGCTTGCACTTGCGGCCTCAAGGCATTTTTCAACTTTGTATTCTTCCACCTGACAGTCGTTGCCGTTTTCAAAGTTGATGCCACGCTGAGGCTCAAAACAGGAAGGCCTGTTCCAGCAAGGATGCTGTTAAGACGGCTTGATTTGAAGCCTTGAAGCGATCAGCGAGTGCAATGATGTGGAATCTATGATTGAAATTGCATTTTGAAAGCTTGACACTCGACTCATGATTCATCATTAAATTGGATCAAATTGGCACAGCGTACAAGTCAACAACTGAAATTACAAACACACAATTTTCACAAGAAATATCTGGACCACACATCCAAATTTCCCCCCACCTGCGCTACACTCTCGCAGCAAGTGAACTCACCAGGCCAGGCATAGGTAACACCACCTAGCGTTTTCTGCCATTTTTTTTTAAAGGCAGGCCTTGGTCAAGTCTGAACTGTATGGATTGACTTTATCCTGGCTTTTTTTTTGGCATTCTATTTTGGATGGATTTTCCACCAAATGCCCATGTTCTGATCAAAGGTCCCCAAAAAGAATCCAATTTGGCAACAGAATGGCACTTCCTCCCCATGTTCGAGCCAATGACTCACCTATTACCAAGATACAAGGCTGAGGGCAACCACCCAAAGTCATATCCCTTCTACTCCCTGCCTTGAAGCCACTCACTGATGTGTTGAATCCATCCAGCATCCACGGTTCTCACCTCTCATCGCGGGAATCTGCCACCAAGGACCCCACGACTCATCGTTCACTGAGCAAGGGACTAAGACATCTGAACGATGGAGCCCCTGGTCACAGTCTTTGGGTTGAGTTGTATTTTTTGACTTTCAATCTGAATCAATGTTTCCTTTCAATTTGCATACACACATCCGAATGACTTCAAAAGCAAACAGTCTTTCAGAAAAATGATGAAGCCTTTAACAAGCCGAATGTCCAAGAATTGAATACACAACAGAATTACCATTGCCTAAATCACTTCCACGCCTGATGGAACAGTTGGTTTTGCCCGCACACAACTGGCCGTTTGCCTTAGGAATTGCTCTGATGACAGGTGTACAGAAGGGGGGAGGGACATACTGTTCACCCAGCATCACTTACATTCAAAAAGCACACCTGTCACTTGCATTCACTTGCCGCCAAACCATTTTTCAGGGCACAGTCAGATTGACTTGAGCGCATCAAGGTTGCAATTTGTGAGATGAAAAAGGCACACAACACTTTTAGTGCAGGGTGCAATTGATGAGACATGTCGGCTTCGACGGGCTTCACTTGGAAAGAATCTTGAGTGCCTTCTCTCCCATGAGGTCGCCCATCTTCTTGGCCTCTGCCTTGTCTTCCTCGGAGATGTCGTCCCAGCTGGCATTGGGGGTGTCGTCCTTGCAGTAGGCGGCCAAGCAACGTGAGATGCCCACGCAGGAGCAATTGAACTCCCCCACAATCCACTTCTCCTGCTCAGTTGGGGTTCCTACTGGAGAGGCAAGGATGAAGTCAGTAGTCCACCAAAGTGGAATTGGCTCCGCTGCCAAGTCCAAGGCAGGCATCACATGGGGCAAGTCTGTCTTCAGGAAGTTTTCCGTCAAACTCTTGAAGAGTGGTTCCTCTGGTCCGTAGAAGGTGTAGATGGAACCGGTTCCGCCAACTGCAGAGATTCCTCCCTCCTTCGGTTTCTTGTGAATGACTCCGATCAAGGAATCGCCGATCAGATTGTAGCGCAGCTCACCCTCCACAATACGTGGACAAAAGCGCTGGTCCACAAGCTGACCACCTGCTTCTTTGCCACCTTCCAAGTACTTTCCGACACCCTTTGAGGTCCATTCACCGGACTTGTCTGTTCGGCCACTCACGCAGAACTCGATGAATTCAGCCACAGTGTGTTCCTCCTCATGATTGTCGTTGGCCTCCATGAGCACCAGCTTCTCATCATCCTCGCACGACCTGTCACCATAGTTTGCGCAATAGTTCTCAGCTTTCAGCTTGATGATCCAAATGCCCTCACCTGATGAGCCACGATTCTGCTTGATGACACGTGGCTGGAATGCCATGGTCTTCTTGAAGCCAACGGAGAACTCTTCTGGGCTGTAGTATGCCAAAGTGTCTTCCAGGCCAATGTTCATGGTTGCCACTTTGCACAAAGCATCCTTGGCACCCATTTTTTCCATCACGTCCGGCGATGGCCAAACCTCTTTTCCCATCTTCCTCAGGCCACGCATGCCATCGTCAAACTTCTGCTGGTCTCCTCCATCTGCCTTGATCTGGCCAGGGTTGCATCGAACAATGACAAAGTCGAAGCTCTTGCAAAGCTCGAAAAACTTGTCATGCTCCTCATGTGTGTAGTGGATCAGCTGGCAAGAAAGGCCAGAGTTGATCATGCCGTTCACGATGCACATGGAATCGTAGCGATGGCCATTGCTGCTCTTGTCAGAGCCTCCATAGGGCTGATTGCGCACGTAGATTTGCGCCAAAGCACCCTTGAACTTTGGTGCACTTGGTTGTTCCAACATGCCCTTGTAGTCCTTTGCAATCACGGTAATGCTGCTACAATCCACAGGGCCTGGGCAGGGGTCCTTTTTGTCCACTGCGGCCCAAATCTTGGCTAGATGATCTGGCGGCAATTCCTTCAGAGCTGCCGCGATCTCCTCTGGGGATTTCCCCTCAACCAAGCCTAGGTGGTTTCAACCCCTTTGAAAAATATGAGTCAAAATGGGAATCTTCTCCGTATTTAGGGGATAAAAAATAAAAAGTATTCAAAACCACTGCCCAGAAGCTCTTGTGCTCAGAAGATGCACCACTACCCATGATTGCAGAAGGTGTCAAGAAGCTCAGTTCACTGGAGGACCGTATTTCTTTCAAACAGCTGAGCCAAGACACAAGAAACATGTACAAACTAGGCACCACTCATTACAAGGACTATCAATAAAACAAGTGAGAGCTTCACATGCAAACAAGGGCACATCCAGCCAGCCCAACTGGAGAATCTGCTCTGAGAACAAGGCTGCCGTCAGCCCTTTCCACAGAGGATGGAGCAACAGCACCACATGGAAAGAGCGACAGAATGTATTTCACAACCTGCCAGCTTATACATTCGTGGCTCGCTTGGTCTCGCTATCCAGTACGATTCAGAACTACAGTTGATCTTCTCTTTAAATATCTTTAAATCTAAAAGCAGCACAAAACAAACGAAATTTCATCAAACTCGGGTCCAACGTCTACCAATATATTGGTTGTGCAATGTTGTGAGGTCTTTTCTTGATGCGATGATATGCTGTCGAGCAAAGAGTTGCTCCAGTGTCTGACCAGCCTTGGTCTTTTCCTGGCACCAGACCCTTCCAGCAAGCGGACAACTTCAAGGTGCCCTGTGTCTGACCAGCCTTGATCTTTGCTGGCACCGGACCCAACCAGAAATCGGACAACTTCAAGGTGGCCCATTGTAAGCTGCGACGAGAAGACGTGTTTCTCCCGCGTCTGTCAGGCCTTGGTCCTTGTTGGCCACAGGTTGCTTGTTGGCACCGGACACCACCAGAAAGCGGACAACTTCAAGGTGCGCCCATTATGAGCTGCCACGAAAAGAGGCATTGCTCCAGTGTCTGCGAGGCGTTGATCTTTATTGGCACCGGACCCACCAGAAAGCGGACAACTTCAAGGTGCCCATTATGATAATTCTGAGCTGCCACGAGAAGAGGCGTTGCTCCAGTGTCTGTCCGGCCTTGGTCTTTGAAGCAATGTGTCATCATTTTCCCAACATGCCACCATGATCTCCTGATCTTGCTCACTAGGTCGTCCAAAATTCCGGATCACAAACTGTACAACTCGTGGGGGCAAGGTTTCTTCCTCTCTCAGTTGGCAGGTGCCTTCCAAGAGCTCTAGTTGGAATCGTGAAATGCCTCATCTTGAAACTCAGTGACTTTTTGACCACTCGCTACATTCCACACTTCCTAGCATAAAAACTTACTTCTTTGCACCTCACGTTTATAAAAGAAAACCTGGCATCTTACCGTCTAACTTGTTGAAATATCTTGAGCCAACTATTGCTGCATGAGAATCCGGCCCAGCAGGTTGATGCCTGAACAGCCTCATCTTCGGAAAGGTCGTGGCGCACAACAAAGCGTGCCGTGATGCCAATGGCGACCTGCAACCTGCACCAGGGGCCACAAAAAACTTGTTACAAGGCCAACAGTAAGTGACTGGCAAGTGAGAGGAATGTGCACATCAGTAGGTACAATAGTATGGCATGGTAGGGCATAGCAGTAATTACCGGACTTTTGGTTGTGGACATTTCGAAAGGAACATGATGGAACATGCATATAAAACAAAGAACAGAATGTGACCACAGAATGCGCACAAGCTCACCAGTGTCTTGTTGATGCTGACCATCTGCGTCATCGCTGCTCTGTGTTTTTGTATGTTGGTTTAGTGCAAGGTAATCCAATGCCCATGTCCGACCATTCCCGGCCAGTGATTCACTGCAACGCACATAGCTTAGCCCAATTGGAGACGTTTAAACTACAGGTGTCAACAGAAACATTTTACACGAAAGGTTTTTGTACCAAACAAGACCTGCGGTCTTCGACTTCATTTCCCTACCTGCTGCGCCCCAACGAACTCCATCCACACCACCCAGCCCAGTGCTTTTTCTTCAAAGCAAAGGTGCACAAAACGCAGCCCACGGCAGCATGTAAAGTAAGTAAACTTCCAACCAGTTGAAAAGTATGGCGGCGCCTGCCACGACAAGTGACACTCCAACCGATGCCACCAAATATGGCACCTCTGCACCTGCCCCGAAATGTGGCACCCCACCACAATGCATGAGACGTCCACTTTACTGCACGGCCGATCCGACCATGAACTTGTCATCTGGTACCCCCTGCTTGTCACGAAAAGTGACGCGGCAACATTACCAAATACTGCAAGTGCCACGCAATACTCCGGTGTCACTCTCGGCTACTCTTCTCTGAGCTACCCTACTCTGAGCTACTCTTCTCGGAACCACTCTAAACCTTGAGCCACTCTACCTTCTCTTGTTATAAACTATTTATACTTGTCCTTTCTGACTTTCTGACTCTAATTCTGAAGTTTCTCAACTAAAGTCCCTCTATTCTCCCTCTGATGATGTGTATGTTGGTTGTGTGTCTAGGTCGCGCGCTTACATGAGGTGTGGATGAATGTGATGACTGCTGCCTGCGCGTAGCGCCTGCATCTGTGTACCTGACGACTTTACTTCCTTCAGTCCTTTAACGTAATCTAATTCATTTGGTAAGTTGTGTGACCCACTGCATGTCAAACAGGCATTCCTACATATTCCTACAAACAAGTGGGGAAACTATGGGAGAATCCCACTGCATCACAGCCCAACTACCTCTGCTGGAAATCTTCTGGGTCAAAGACTTCTTGGCGCCTGAATTTCACCCAACACATGCGACACATCCTGCGGAACCCTTGGGCACAGCTTGATCCCCAAGGCTTGCAAAGTCTCATCAATGATACTGTTAATGGATGTTAATGGTTCAGAAATCCTGCACCACCTGGGATGTAGAAAGCCTTGTAAATCATGGGATATGATAAACTACTTTTTGGTGCAGGATTTCTTCCATCAACAGTATTAAAATGATACTTGGAGTTGCTTTGGGGCTTCGGGCTTCATCGGATGCATCAATTGAAGCAGCACGGATTTCAGCTCATCGACACCACCCGCCACAGCTCCAGCATGAATGTAAATGGCAGACATGGCCACGGTCTCCTCAACCCCGAAGCATCGAAATTAAGGATCAACGGCGTACGGCAAATTCATGGTAGTTCCGAATGCGGAATGATGAAATCGAAAAACAATAGATGAAGAGTATGATGGCTTTGACGATGCGATACAAACCATTCTGCCCACAAGTCATATTTGCACTACTGCACAGCAAATGTGATACCGTTGAAAAATCCACATCGTGCGAAGAAGTACTGAGCGTATTTGAACGTACATTCAAAGTCAAATCAATACCGATCAGATTTGATGTTAATATTCCTATGCATGCTTCTATCAGAAGTATCAGTGGCACCACTCTCAGTGGCACCACTCTGATTGTCTGAGCAGCACCACAATGGAAAACGACGATTGTCAAAGTCATAGTTTCATACGAGTACTGGTGGTGATGGTGGTGTGGACCATTGTGGTGATACTGTAACCGTAAGGCGGTTCTATCATCATCATCATCATCATCACGATCATCATCATCATCATCATCATCATCATCATCATCATCATCATCATCATCATCATCATCATCATCATCATCATCATATGTGTTAATCATGATTTGTGCTGGTGGCGATGGTGCTTGTTGGCAGTAGTAGTCGTGGTGGTGGTGGCGGCGGTGGCAACGAGAATAGATCGGAACTGCGCAAGATTCTCATTCTGGAAAAAACTGAAAAGGACGTCATCACAAAGCGTCACAGCTAGATTGGGCATCCAATTGCTCATGTGCATTAAATCTGACAACAGCATGCACTCTCCTGGTCATTGATGATGCTGCAAAGAGTGGAGAGCGCAGAAAACCTCACTTTCTAAAGTGGAACACAGTCCTGCTCCCATAGAAAAATCTCACATATTTGGGCAGAAAGTTTTCTCTCTGAGATTGCCCCTCCACGACACTGTACTTTGGACCCAAAACGACCCAAGGATAATTTGGATTCATGCTTGCCCCACCGAGCATTATTCGTTAGCATCTACTTTCGTGGGGAAGTATGCACCGGAGCAACCAATCAACAGCACTCACAAGCAAAACATCTCAATACAATGTATATATTCTTTACATATGATGTGGCCTAAATGTATGGATATCATATCACATATATATATATATTTAAGTTATATGTATCACTGTATCACATTTATATTGGATTATGATTACATATATGGATCTAAAACAACGGCTATTCTTTATCTGATAAGACACTATATCATTATATGTCAATGATTCCTCCTGATTACCAAACATGATAATTCAATATGATTTACAACCTACTATACTTTTCCAAGTATAATCTGCTGCCGATTTGTGTGAAAAAAATCCTTCTGACTTGCTCTAGAGTTGCTTTAAAAAACCGAGATCCCAACCATTGGAATTGCGAAAGGCTGATAGAATTATCACTTCTCGCAGGCAAGCCCTGCCACAAAAACACCAAAATGGACAGAGTTTGAAGTCGTGGACCCAAACATGCCTGAAAGGAAAAGGCTTGATTTGACAGGTCGGTTGAGTCCAAAACGGTGGGAATAATATATGAGCAAGTGGCATCAAAATGGCTTCAGCATAAGAAGATCATGATCAGAATAGACAAGACCGATGCTGATTCGAAGTCCAGTAGATGTTTTTACTGGCCTCGTCAAGTCTTTCTCGAATCTTGGCCTTCAACTTCATGATTACGTCCTGGTATGCTGCTGCAGAACCCCACGTGCTGACATCTGATTGCACCAAGCTTCAAACGCCTGGCAAACTTCTTCCCCATCAAAACCACTCCGTTTGCAAAAGGTGTACCTTGACTTTTCAGTTTTCGGAAATGCAAAAAACTTGGACTCAATCCATGAACATCCATTGATTATAGGCTGGGTAATGTTTCAACCAGTGCAAGCAAGGCACTCATCTGGGAGACAAAAACAATCTATGCTCCTCCAACCATCTCCAGGAGATTTTGGTTGTTGAAAACTGGTTGCGAGAAGAAACATGTGAAATCCATGAAACGGCAGGTCGAGGCCTGAAGTATTCAGCCCACTGTGCAGCAGCCTCAAGTTTCTTTTTTGTCTGTTTGTCAATGCCCACTACAACATGATATTCATGCTTTTCATTCAGTGTATGTTGTTGTTTCGATGGTTTCACCTTGCTTTATTATCATATCTTAGTTTCATATAATTCAGAAGCCACATCATTCTCTGCCATTTGCGCTCTTTCGGATGAAACTGGCCCAACCTTTAAGATTCCCACGCGGCTGGAACTCGGCAAAGCATCTTGAAGTGGATCATCATAATTCCTTTGTGGCTTTTTTTGTTAGTCCAAACATGCCGTCCAAAACGGGTCCACAGCACTCCATCTGCAAATTCGAACGATTTATTTGCCAAATATTTGCTGTAAAAGGATCCATCGCCCACCACTGAAGTGCGCCTCAGCTCACACATTCTCATTGATTTCACTTGTTATATTCTCATAGCTACAAGTAGGGCTCTGCAAAATGCATGGAATTAGGTACCCGGCCTTTCGAAATGCTTCGGTGCATTTGTCCTCATGACATACACATATAAAGCCCAAAGTACTTCCATAATCAACTCGCTCTAGATTCTGAGCCATCAGGCAGGATCGAAGATTCCTTCGCTTGGCCTGTGCGGACGATGTGGAATCAAAGGCGAATCTACACGTTAATCAAGAGCAAAGAAAGAACAAGCGCCTACAGCAGTTCTGCACAATGATCAATGCTGGCGGCAGGGCATTTGTCTTAGTCACAGTGCTTAGGATGCCAAAGGCTTGCCATTATTCTTTGTTGGGTGAGGGTGAATGATGGCACGCTGCTTCATTGATTTCAGTTGATGGCAAGGTCTGTCAGTCCTTAGGACCTCTCTCCGTCTTGCGATTTTCAAGCTTCAAACCACACGGACATTCGCAGCACGGGCAAATTGCTCGCACTCCTGGTATCTCTTGCAGAAGTGGATGCAGCTCTTATACTTCCGTGCAAGGAAGCCCAAAGCAACACGCATTTCAAATCCATCTCCTCCAGTGCCCTGCGGCAAACCAGCTTCTCCTCGCTTGCAAAATCTTTCCACATGCCAGCGTCGGGGAATCATCACACACTATCACAGCACCATGCCATGGTGACAGCAGTCCCGCGTCAGAAATACTACAACCTCAGTGCAAACTCCATGGACACAACAATTGTCATCTGCAGCACTTGCTGGGCACCTAGCATCGCACATTAGGTATGCAACAGCCGGCTGGAAGGACTCCTTCAATGCCTCGTGTCGTTTAGAAACGACATGATGGTTTTCGAATTTTTGCCCCCAAAAGGAAAACATATGTTCTGCATTGTTCTGCATGGTCCACAAATTTTTGTGGATGCAGAAAACATGAGTAATATGGAAGAATCCACCTGGCATAAACGGCATAAACACACATATCCCATTTTCAATCATCCTCAAAAAAAATATCTACCCTGTATCTAGATCTACATATATATATATTTACTAAGGAGTGTAAACATACTCATAAACAATGAAAAATTATGGCTGGTCAACCTAGCCCCCCTAATGCACCCCCCAGCAGGAAGGCCTTATTGCCCGTAGGTTTCCCTTAATAAGGCCTTATTTAACCCTTACGTTAGGGGGGGTAGGTTGACTAGCCATGATAATAATTAGAAATGATATACATAGTTTTGTTTCTCTCCTTATCTTCGTGTCGCTCTTTATGAAAATAAAACATATAAACATACAAATTTAGTTTTCACACATGCTTTTTACGAGGCACCGTTAAATTGCTGTTTCGGAATGCACTTGGGCATACTTGGGCAACTATCCCCGGGCAAGGTTCGACCATCGTCACTCAACTTGAAGTTTATATATTTATATAAAATGTAAGCGACGTCCAAGTTTATTTTCTATCCAACTCAAATGATTGGACATCGTGCTATGCTTATTAAAACCGGAGAACCCACGAGAACCAGGATTCCCAGAAAATGGAGGTTAGGTGCTATGTTAAATATCGTCCGCAGTTTCCTCCGTGGGTACATTGTTAATTTTGGAGGGTGTATAACATATAGACCTCAATGACCGGATAGCAGCCCCTTGGAGAATCGGCATGGCCTGTCTTCGTTTTGACTCCCATGACATCACATCGGCACATCTCTGAACTACCTGACTGGGATGGATCTCCACACGTCTCCATTGAGCGTGGCCGTAATCTCATCTCAAGATACGAAAAGGACACCACCAAAATGCATAAAAATGATCGAAGCATGTATGATATTTCAATGGTTCCAAGTATGAATCAATGGAGATTTCATCGATGACAAGAGACCTAGAGATAATGGAGATACACATCTCCGTTAAAAAAAAAACGCCATGGAAATTTCCCTCCCTCTTTTTGGACCTTGGCCACGTCTGGAGCATAATACTGCAAGGGAAGAGTGCCAAAGGTCCTTGGAGGAAGGACCAGTCACTTCCTCCGGCAGCTTCGCAGCACCGAGGCATTGGCCCTTCAAAGTCTACATAGTACAAATGGTCAACCTTGTAGCGAGAGAAGCGTGGCTTCAGAGAGAGAAGGTGAAACGTGGTAACACAGGGAATATAGTTAAAAAAAAAACATTATAATTATGACACATGCACTGGCAAAAACTCTCTCATTCTATCCATATCACACCATATTGGGCATCTCAGTTCTGAGGAAATGGCAGGGTCCATATAGAGGTTGATGTCTGAAGTCATGGACTGCAGGTCCACACCTCCAGCAAAGCTCTCCTCAAATCGTGCTGGTTGAGCCGCGCCATCACTTTGCAGCTTGCTCACCTTGCTGAGAAAAAGTGGTTGCCCAATATTGGCCATCTGCTATTCCACCCGGGACCCTCATTGAGAATCCCTGCCAGCCAACTCTTACCAGCAGATGTGGCACCAACAAAACCAACAGCTAGTGCTGCACGTGCGCGATCTGCCTTGAGCATGTGGGTCCCTTCAATTTGAAACAGCCACTGTGAGGAATCTGCCTCCCGCACGTGTCGCGCCCAGTTCTCCGTGGCCGGCGATAATGCGTACCTTTCATTTCAATCAAGAAATTGGTCATCAAAATCAGGCCACACATCCTCTGAGATTTGAACCCTGCTTCCCAAATCCGGGCCTTGGGGAACGGGAAAGCCAACAGTGATGCTTTTGGCGATCAATCTCCAATGAGTTAGGATTGTAGGAGTCAGGCTGTTCTTCTGCCACACCTTGGGTTTCGGGCATAATTGCTTGCAGCCACAAAAATCAGATTCATAAAATCTGAGGAAGCAGCTCCCAAGTAGGTGCTGGCACCAGATTCAGCAGGCGTTGACCACCATCCACCTGAAAAGCCGAAGTCAAATTGGACTTCACTACGAGTGCTGCATGAATCAAACACAGTCACATCAGGAAATTCATGAAGGTTCGACTCCTCGAACGTATCAAAAAATACCCAAAAAGGGTGGGATCAAATTACAGGTGCACATGATCATCATGGGAGACATCAACCACCATAAGAACAAATTATGAATAAATACAAACAACTTAACTTGGAACCAACTCCATGGAATATATTCATGTTGACCCAAGAAGCACCTCATGAGCCCTACTGGGCGGTGGCAGTGCAACTGCACTAGGACCATCTTCACCAACCTTGATCCGAAAGGTGATGGTCAAGGGATGGGATGGAGTTCTCAGCTTTGAGGATGCGACGTTCGGAGGGTATCCGCCGCCCTCAGGAGAGAACGTTGGATTGACTTTTTTGGTATCTTTATTTGATGCAAATAAAATAAGTTCAGCAAATTCTTGCAATCTGCGAATTGGGCAACTGGAGTCATAGAAAATAAATGGTTCTCTTTCCTGGTTCCCTTTGCCGCAGCAAACAAATACGTACACTAGCACGTTGGCATGTACTGGCCTCCACTTGGTCAGCATCGCTTGTCATGAATTTCGGCAGTGAACATGCACACACGCTGACTAACACGGCCAACGCAGCTATTTGATGCGCATTTGTATCTGAGTCTTTTCTTGAAAACTGGATTTTATCGAAGTTCGTTGAATCATTCAAGCTTGATCCGATTGATCAATGTCGGGGCCGCTTGATCCACCCAGAGTTTTGACGGCTATGTTGTACCGCTTCAATGTTCATTCCTTCTCCTTGCCACATCAAACTGATTCGACTTAGTTTGTTTATGGATTCTTCGCAAGCTTAAGCCCAACGGCTGGCCACAACGGATGCATCCAAGAGGGGGTGTGTTCCATGGTAATCCTCCAAGGAAACCATCTACGCTGATCCACTCTGATTGGACATTTTCCAGGATTGGGTAAAAACGCGTGTGTGCGTATGTAGTGGGAGGGCGGGTGGGAATGAACGACACTTGTTATTTTACGCTCGATATGAAGAAACTTGTTCCCCACCCCACCCCACCCCATCATGTTGCGTAGCATCAACCATGTGGGTAAGTTCAAGGAACGTTAACATCATTCCCCACCCCACCCCACCCCCCAAAACCCAGAATAGGCAGTTTGGCACACGGCCGTCTGCACGCCGTGTGCCAACTACATGGATGGCACTATGTGCTTGAATCACGGGCCATTGTTACACGGAAAACAATTCGAATGCAAATGTTTCCATCAAAACAAGACAATGTGACACATTTCTGCGATTTCGATCCGGAATCTCTACCAAGGAGCACCTGCATATCTGCATGAGTAAGGTTTTAACATAACAAGTGATCACCAAAGCACTCGCACAGAAGACATATGTAAGCCATTTCTTAAGGTATCAAAAGAGATTCTGATGCTCTTGAAAAAAATGGCTTGGGGGGGCACTTTCAGCACCAAACCCATGGGCAGGCAACTCGTTTTTTCTGAAACTTCACATGGTGGAACGTTTTGGTCATGGCGCCAGCACCTTCACGAAGTCATCAGCTTCACGAACTCGTCAAAATCGATCTCCCCATCACCATTGATATCCGCTTGGTCCACCATCATATTCATCTCTTTGTCGCTGACTTGCATTCCCGAGTTGGCGAAGGCTTTGCGAAACTCATGTTTATCGATCTTGCCGCTACGGTCAGTGTCAAGACTTTCGAAACATTCCCTCAACATAAGCATCATCCCCTCAGAGAGAGGCTGGCCACCCTTTTGGCCCAGGAACTTCTCAAGAGCATCATTGTCTTTGCGTAGAAATGCTGCTAGAGCAGATTTCAGGACGACTTTCGCGTTGCTGATGTTTTGAGGAACTACCTGTACACCTGCTTGGGCTTGCAGCAGCGCGGCGGCCTTTGCAGGACAGGAAGCATCCATGCATGGAACACTGCTCTCAGCGGCAGCACCGGTCGTCAAAAGGAAGAAAATGGCCAGCTTCATCAGCCCAGACCGGCACATTGTGAGTGCTGGGGGCAAGATTTTAGCTTAAGTCAAGGCGGCTACAGGCTTGAGAAAAAACATCACCGAATCGCAATGCGAGCTGGACAATTCTATGATATTTTGCCTATATTATATATTGAAACTTCATGTCTGAGTAGCAATTCGTCAGCAACATTCACCAACATGGATTTCCCTCTCAGCATCACCACTGTTTTTGTCCTCGAGTTGTTTTCAGGCAGGAAGGCTATCAGTGGAAAGGCCTCAAACAGCTCGGAAGTACATGTGATTCAACGAGTCCACGCAGAAGCTCAAGTCACATATACTATACTTTCAGAATCTTTCAGAAATCACGTCTAGAAGGATTGTGTTCATCGTATTTCCAGGTTGCTCTACAACGTTGTCGTGCTTGTAGATCTTGATTTTCGATTTGCCCAAAATCACACCCTGAGTCTCTGGCGCCCCTTGTCTGCATCAGTGGCGCCTCATCGACTCCATGACCTGTTATGCAAACGTCGCATCCCCCCAAGAAACTCCAGTGTACATGCACAGAATTGATTCACTTCCAAGTTGTAAAGAAAAAATATTGTACTTCAAAATGCTACATGTAGCATAAGTATGCATAAGTAATTGATTGGTATACCAGGTGCGATTGCAGGCATTTCGAAGATTGTGCAATCTGGCAATATCAGTATCCCACGGTGTCCTTTCGGAAAAAAGTCTTAAGACCCAATGCTTCGATAGATTGCAAAAGGATGGCAGGTGATAGCAAGACATAAAGATTATACAACAAATGTGAGTCCCAAAAGCTTTACTGCTTACTCAGTCGTTACAGTACTTCCTCTTGCATTTGCACATTTACCACTTTGTTCTCATGACTAGTGGTACTTCTGCAAAAAAAACATTCATCACATGGATCACATCCTGGATCACATCTGTTTTTTTATTTGGTGCCAAAAAATAAGTTCATCAAATTCTTGCAATGCGCAAATTGGGTAACTGGAGTCATAGAAAATAAATGGTTCTCTTTCCTGGTTCCCTTTGCCGCAGCAAACAAATACATACACTAGCACGTTGGCATGTACTGGCCTCCACTTGGTCAGCATCGCTTGTCATGAATTTCGGCAGTGAACATGCACACACTGTTTGATGCACATTTGTATCTGAGTCTTTTCTTGAAAACTGGATTTTATCGAAGTTCGTTGAATCATTCAAGCTTGATCCGATTGATCAATGTCGGGGCCGCTTGATCCACCCAGAGTTTTGACGGCCACGTTGTACCGGCTATGTTGTACCGCTTCAATGTTCATTCCTTCTCCTTGCCAGATCAAACTGATTCGACTTAGTCTGTTTATGGATTCTTCGCAAGCTTAAGCCCAACGGCTGGCCACAACGGATGCATCCAAGAGGGGGTGTGTTCCATGGCAATCCTCCAAGGAAACCATCTACGCTGATCCACTCTGATTGGACATTTTCCAGGATCTTTTTGAAAACCAATGCGAGTTCTCTGAGTTGTCTCTGGCTGAGCCGATGTCCTGTGGGGGCCAAAGCTGGAGATGCTCCAACATCTCAGGCTCAGTACAAACACTTGTGGCTTGTTTTGACAACTGGCCAACGCTGACTCGACTTAAATATATGAAAATGTAGATCAGAATCCATTCTACCCATGGCCTCCCCCCGATCACCACCAGGTTTTCAACGCGTTTTCCAGCTTGCAGAAAGTATTTTTCTGCCAAGCTTTCCCCATGTAGATCCTCGGCTTCGTTTGTCGACGCATGCAACCAATTTTTATTGCCACCAAGGCTGCCAGTTCAATGTTCAACTTAATTACGGTAAAGAATACATATGTGATGTGAGAAAAGAACCCGCTACACCTTCAGTGCAGGGTGCAACCCCTGTAAGATTGAGGCATCTCAATGTCTCAATGAACATGAGGACGACAGCTGCTGCACTCTGCAACCTTAAAAGCAAATTCATGCGAATTCCACGCTAACTTGGCTCTGAAGACAACAGGACGCATACTCAGCTGGGCATGCTCTTCGATAGCTCCATTTTCTTGCCACAAAGGCTGGGAGATGCGGTGAGTCAGTTGAACTCATTTACGAAAAGGTTATGTGAAAACAAAAGCTCTGGCTCCGCTACACTTTTAGTGCAGGGTGCAATTGATGAGACATGTCGGTTTCGACGGGCTTCACTTGGAAAGAATCTTGAGTGCCTTCTCTCCCATGAGGTCGCCCATCTTCTTGGCCTCTGCCTTGTCTTCCTCGGAGATGTCGTCCCAGCTGGCATTGGGGGTGTCGTCCTTGCAGTAGGCGGCCAAGCAACGTGAGATGCCCACGCAGGAGCAATTGAACTCCCCCACAATCCACTTCTCCTGCTCAGTTGGGGTTCCTACTGGAGAGGCAAGGATGAAGTCAGTAGTCCACCAAAGTGGAATTGGCTCCGCTGCCAAGTCCAAGGCAGGCATCACATGGGGCAAGTCTGTCTTCAGGAAGTTTTCCGTCAAACTCTTGAAGAGTGGTTCCTCTGGTCCGTAGAAGGTGTAGATGGAACCGGTTCCGCCAACTGCAGAGATTCCTCCCTCCTTCGGTTTCTTGTGAATGACTCCGATCAAGGAATCGCCGATCAGATTGTAGCGCAGCTCACCCTCCACAATACGTGGACAAAAGCGCTGGTCCACAAGCTGACCACCTGCTTCTTTGCCACCTTCCAAGTACTTTCCGACACCCTTTGAGGTCCATTCACCGGACTTGTCTGTTCGGCCACTCACGCAGAACTCGATGAATTCAGCCACAGTGTGTTCCTCCTCATGATTGTCGTTGGCCTCCATGAGCACCAGCTTCTCATCATCCTCGCATGACCTGTCACCATAGTTAGCGCAATAGTTCTCAGCTTTCAGCTTGATGATCCAAATGCCCTCACCTGATGAGCCACGATTCTGCTTGATGACACGTGGCTGGAATGCCATGGTCTTCTTGAAGCCAGCGGAGAACTCTTCCGGGCTGTAGTATGCCAAAGTGTCCTCCAGGCCAATGTTCATGGTTGCCACTTTGCACAAAGCATCCTTGGCACCCATCTTTTCCATCACGTCTGGCGATGGCCAAATCTCCTTTCCCATCTTCCTCAGGCCACGCATGCCATCGTCAAACTTTTGCTGGTCTCCTCCATCTGCCTTGATCTGGCCAGGGTTGCATCGAACAATGACAAAGTCGAAGCTCTTGCAAAGCTCGAAAAACTTGTCATGCTCCTCGTGTGTGTAGTGGATCAGCTGGCAACTAAGTCCAGAGTTGATCATGCCGTTCACGATGCACATGGAATCGTAGCGATGGCCATTGCTGCTCTTGTCAGAACCTCCATAGGGCTGATTGCGCACGTAGATTTGGGCCAAAGCACCCTTGAACTTTGGTGCACTTGGTTGCGCCAACATGCCCTTGTAATCCTTTGCAACAACGGTGATGCTGCTACAATCCACAGGACCAGGGCATGATTCTTTCATGCAAGCCCGGATTTTTGCAAGCTGATCTGGCGGCAATTCCTTCAGAGCTGCCGCAATTTCTTCAGGGGCCTTGCCACAGGGGGTCGGTGCTCCCAAGTAGGGTTGCGACCCCCAAGTATTCCAGGTAGCCAACCCCTTTTTCTGAAATTGTTAATGAAAAGCAGGTACGAACGCGCGCGTTTTCTCACATCAATGGACAGATCTCACATCAACCCAATGGCACACCGATTTTACTGATCTCACATCAATGGGGCAGATCTCACCTCATCCCAATGGCGCACCGCAGGAAACCAAGTCAGATTTGGCGAACAATGCCATACCAATATCTACAACTCCCTTGCGATTTGCTATTCCAAAATATAAAAAAGTATCATGCTTCAGATGCATATCCAAGAGCCGTTCCCAATGGCACACTGGCTAAACCAACCTTCGAAGTACTGATATGAATTCTAAGCGGCCATCTTGGATTTGTGAAGGGTAAGTCGTTTTGAGTTGGTATTCCTTGCAAGCCTAGAGCTGTTGTAACCATTATGAAAGCGATGCAAGCAACACTGGACTCAAACAAGGTCTAAACGAGGTTCAAACGAGGTCCAGAGAATGGCTAGGCCGGGGGATGGCCTATCATTTAAGACATGTTTATTCATAAGCACACCTGCAGTTGGCACCTTTACCTCCTAGAAAAGAACCACTACAGTCTAGGTGACATATCTCATGACAAGTGCAGGTGTGCCTATGCGATGTGACTAAGCACAACAAACAAAACAACTAGATATTATGTATTTGATGAGCTACGTCCATAAGTACAGCAGTTGGCACCTTTACCTCCTCAAGAAAAACAACTACAGTCTATAGGTGACGTATCTCATCACACATGCAGGTGTGCCTATGCCATTGGTTGATTAAGCACAACACACAAAACTACTAGATATATATATATATTTATATGTGACACGTTTATTTGATGAGCTACTTCCATAGGTACACATGCAGTTTGCACCTTTACCTCTTTGAGAAAAGCAACGACAGTCTAGCTGACATATCTGCTGACAAATGCAGGTGTGCCTATGCGATTGGGTCACCAAACGCAACAAACATAAATTTCAGACTAAATTTTAGATATTAGTAGGTGACCTGATATTGATTATCTACTTCCATAGGACCCTGCAGTTGGCACGAGATCTTTGCACCGGCACGAATAAACCCATGAACCCAGTACCACACATAGACACTCACAAATGCTAGTGCGCCCTTGGGTTTTGGGGTATCTAAGCCTTAATCAATATGATTGACAGATTAGGATCTTGTATGATAGGATCTACTCTTTCGAAGCTCCTCCCAACGGCACACCTACACTTGAGACGAGATCTGTCCCCCGAGACGCGTAAGAACACTTACCCAGTAGTCATCCTCTGAGTATAGTCTGGGTCGTGTTCTGTTAGCACCCTAAGATCAGCTGAATGAGAGGCATTCACCCTTTGCTTCCCCAAATTTGCCATTCGTGGGGTGGCTACCTCGACCCGAGCGATGCGAACCGCCCACCAACTACCCAAACATCCTGGACCAAGCAGCAAAACGTCGGTCGTAAATGACGTCCCCCCACTTCTTGAATCTGTATTGATTGTAATGAATGATATGATTGTGAAATCTGTCATTTCTGTACGTTCTGATTTGCAAAAGTGCTTTGCAGAGAACTTAAAGCTTACTGTGTGTAAAAAATTAAATTGTTTTTTGATAGGAATAGAAATTACAGAGAAGATGACTATATGCGGCCAAAGACTATAGCTGTCCAGGGCAATGCTAATGGTGACAAGTGTATGATTTTCATTTTTTCAAGCAGGGTTGAATAGCTTTCATGATCTTTGATGTGAATAAAAATGCAGGTATCAAAGGTGTGATGAGTGTGGAAGATGTGTATGCCTGAAGAAATAAATTTGATTGGCCAGATTTTTTGCATATAGCTGTCCAGGGCATACTAATGTTGACAAGTGTACGTTTTTCATTTTTTCAAACATGGTTGAATAGCATTGATGATTTTTGATGTGAATAAAAATGCAGGTATCCAAGGCGTGATGAGTTTGGAAGATGTGTATGCCTGAAGAGATAGATTTTATTGGCCAGATTTTTCGCACATAGCCGTCCAGGGCAATACTAATGTTGACAAGTGTATGTTTTTCTTGAAATGCTATGATTGCCAGCCACAAATCGCAATAAAAAATAAAATGGCAGTTGCCATTTTAATGTTAGTCTATTTCTTGAATAAAAAGCTGGGTAGCCACCCACTTAAAAAAAATAAAAACTCAGGTGTCCAACCTACACAGAAGTATCGTTGATCCATGAGCGTAGGTGACTTTCACAAAAAGTCTTAAATAAAATGCCTCCAATGTGTATGGACTTATTTATGGTATCCAACCCCTATGGTCCATATCCTACCCAAACAGGTACTAAAGTGAAGTACTTTTTCACATCCGCGAGCCCCTCCCTTTTTATTTAATGTGTTGACCCCCCAGCCTTGCCCTCAATCAAGCTCTTGTGCTCAGTAGATCCACCGGCGCCCATGGTTGCAGAAAGCAATTGAGAGCTTAGCTCGACAATCGGGAGACTCTAGTTTACTTCAAATTGTCCTGAGCCAAATCCGAAGAATCAAACTTTTGTTCCGAAGCGAGCAGAATGATACAAAATGCATGCGGGCTAGGGACAGTTTTTATGTTTGACATTCTCAAATGCGATGGGGTGATTGCCAAGCAGCCAACACAGCTGAGGTAGGAACGGAAGGTGTAGAAGAAGCTGCCTAAGCAATAAGGCAAAAAGAAAACACCTGAATTTCAGATACCGCGCAAAAAGTCTACCTTTTAGTATGAGTACGTTTAAGACCTTACCAACCTCCAAGGGGGTACCGGAAAGGGTATAAGGGGTGCCCGCGGTCTGCCAAGAAAAGATTATTCTATTCCAGAATTTCTGTTGTCGAGGTATTTCTGCTGGTTTCGACATGCCTCTTTCTACAGTGGGGTGTCTTTTGTCAATGTATCTCTGCTGGCTTGAACATGTTCTTCTCCAGACAAGTGACAAGAGTTTCTCTACTCAAGGTATTTCTGCTGGTTCGGAGGCGGCTCTTTCTACAGTCGAGTTTCTTTATCAAGGTAGTTCTGTAGGTTTGGGAGACTTTCTTTTATCAAGGTTGATGTGGATTAACCATGTTGATGGCCAGTGAAAAGATCGATGGTTGGCAATCGGAGGTCGGGGATGGGGGAAAAATTTACTTTGTCCCTGTTGTTGGTTTGTTGGATGCAGAATTCGAAGGTATCCAACCTCCAACGCCTAGTGGGCCAGTATCCAAGTTGTGATCAGATCCGATTTGGAACTCCGGTGGTTCATAAGGTCTATCTGAACAAAATTACAAATTCACCTGTGAACGATACCAGGAAAGGCCCGTTTGATCTGGATCTCTAAAGCCAGCTGCGGACACCATATTCGCAAGTGTTTGGTATTATATTGTTGACTCCCACACCGGTCTCAAAACTTCTTCATCTGCTCATACTGTTCCTGTGAATGAACGTTGGTATCCCTATCGGCAGGAAGGTCCCAGCATTTCTCACTCTGCCGAGCAGCAAAAGATTCAAATGTTCCGTGCTGCAGGGCACCAGAAGATCGCCATCATCCGGCATCCTGGAACGGTACGAGAGATGGGTGAGGTGTCAAAAGCAAAGAAACTCCCTAAGTGATTGGCTAAGAAACACGGAGATAAGCGAAATGGTGGTGTTTTCATATAACATCTCAGTATTTTGATCTATTTTATGAGATTGTCACTTGAAGAAAATACGTGTACCTGATGCAAGTAAAATATTTTCTTTGAGTCTTGCAAATGGCTGAATCACTTGGCCAGTCAAGTGGCCAAGTAAAAAACATTACAATCGTAGACATGTAACTTTGAATCGTGCATTAGTGCTCTGCTCTAATGATGTGATGTGGGTTGTTTTGTTGTTTTGCTTCTGAACATGAAATGATGTAGATGAACTTGATGTCCAAAAGAATTCGGTAGCACCTGTGCGCTTTCTGCAGTTGTCAAAAAAAGTACACCGTTTGACCACAACTCAGTTGCACCTTTTTTATGGAAACTTTGGAGTTGCAATTGCGCACGTTCCTTTCAACAATCATATATAGTTCTCTGGGAAGTACCCATCTTGTGAAGTAACCTACTCTCGGAAGGACCCATTTCAACCTAAAGCAGTGAAACACATGAATATACATGAACTGCCACAGTTGAAAGCTGGGACGTCATGATTTCTCAGCATACTTGTTGCCATGCCGCCATTCATTGCCATCGGAATCCGCCTTCAAGAGGTGCTCATGGGAGAAGAGCCTGAACCTTGGCAACGTGGGGCTAGCTTTGAATTTGTGGCCGTGCTTTCACCGCAACATAATTCAAGTGCCGCCTATCAAAGCTGGTCTTCCTCATCATCTTTTTCACCACCACCACCACCATCAGCATCCTCCTCCTCCTCATGTTTGCAAATCGGACGTGACCGAAGACTTTTTCCAAAAGACCCGAGTGAAGACGTCCAGTGACGTCAAAGTAAATTTAAAGGATTGCTGCACGCAGCAGCTGACGCCGACAGCGATCCTGGTCTTGTCAGCGTTCGAAATTTATCGGCATGGGCAGCCATGCCAAGCCCCCAGGTGATGAGCAGCAGGGACTTTCAACTTGATAGGATCATGCTTATAATCCAACAAACTACTATCATCTTTCTCATTCGCTAGTTGCCTTCTTGCCTATATTTCTTGGAAGTGCCAAGAAAGAAGGAATGAGAATTTTTCTTGCAGCTTGCTTTTGCACAAGTTGAAAGAAGGCAGCCCCCAGCTGATCAGCAACCAAATCCATGTACATCATTGTGCATCCAGAATCTACTCCGGGTTTTCCCGGTTTAACTTGGCCACCTTCTGTGGCTGCTCAAAGCTCGAACCGACTGTCAGGACCGGTCGTTTCTGCGGAGTGGCCACGGGTCGTGGCTTCTTCGGCTCCAAGAAGTTGACCTCAGGAGTCCCAGGAGTGTAAGTGGCAAAGATGTCCTGAAAAGACCCTGAACATGTGGCAATAATGTGTTGTTTCTAGGGAATATGCCAGGCAACCACATCCTGGTGTTTTTTCGCAATAGGATCTTAGGACCTGTGAGGATGCATCTTTCATCATGTCTTTATAAATTCCAAGCTGCCACAGCTAGCAACTATATGCAACAATCTTCTGAGGGTTTTCCATGCTCTCTCAAGCACTAAATCTTTCGTGGTGTGGAGGCATTTCACAAACAAAGTACGCAAACAATCAAACATTTGTTTTACAAATCTCGTCTTTGGCAAAATGATTGCAAAGGTCAACAGTCAACAGTAACAATGCCTGGCAAGCTCCACAACCACCATGGTCAAAGGATCTCCAACAAAAGACCTGTGCACCAAGGCTGCCAAGTCACGAAGAGGGAATCATCTGTAGGTCCTGCAGCTGCTGGTGCCAAAGCAGCAGCCTTGGCTGGCATGAGCTCCTGAGAGTATGGGATGCCAAAAGATTCCAAAAGATACCAAAGGTCGTTGATACTCGTATTCAATCCTATTCAATCTTATTCACTTGTCCTGTCATAAGCAACATCGATGCTAAAACCCGCTAGCAACGACAAAACGTAAGATAGGTGGCACGAGCCACCATAGTACAAACAGGACACTACAGTATTTGATCCGTAAAAAACTGCATCTTGTCAGAACAAACACGAACATGTAACATAAACCACAAGAACCTCCCAACAGGACATGCCAGTTGCTGCAACCCCGTTCCTTCAGCGTCTTGATGACATACGTGTGGATGCCCTCAACCTGATTGCGAGCATCTTCCAAAGGCTCCAATTGTTTTTTCAGTTCTGGCAGCAGCTCCTCCGGATGATCCATGCGGGGCTGAATACAGGGCCAGCCGACATCAGCCGACAATGCACAAGAATCATTCAAAGAATGAAAAAAAAGGCAAGGTTTCGCTCCAAATGATTCCTACTTCTGACAAACCCACTTACACCCACATTAATCCACCATGATCCAGTCTCAACCACACATTATCCAATCTCACATGGAACCCGGTCAAGTCCTGTTGAAGCTTCTGCCAGGCAAATCTCTGAGCTGCAGTCAATTTCACCCAGAGCGGGGTGTAGCCACTCTCCGCCATCCGGCACAGCTCTCCTTGCAAAGCTGCGCAGCAATGCTTCACTTCCTCTTCCACGAAAGAAAGCCCTTGCACCATGCCCGTGGCAGATTTCTCAAACTTGATGTTTGTTGCCGCCTGTAGCCGACCAGCTTGGAAGAATCGGCGACGACTTGAGACATGTCAAGGTGGGGGGTATCATGGAATCCATCAACATCCGGGAAAGCAGAACCCACAGATTTGGGAGATGTTTCTCCTCCAATGATTGACTCAAAGAGCAACAACCTCAAACCCCAGTCACAATCAGTGAAAGCTGCAGTAGGTGATCTAAAGCTTAGGTATTTGAAAGACTCGCCTTACTGATGCGCTCCTTCTGCATGGCATACGTCCCGTCAGCACATTTGGATGAAGCACGGGACAATGACCCCGCCACCTGCTTCTGCACTGTGCCCGTCACATCAGCACTGTGCGTCTTCACTCTCCGAAGCATAGAATCCAAACCTAAGGTAACACATGCACTGGAGGAGAATGCAAGCTTTTTGACGTGTATTCGAGTCAGACCCATCCAAGTACCAATCGCAGCAAATTAAGGCAGTGAGTTTGGCCGGTATGCACAGCACAAATCAAAAGCGAAAACCAAATTAAACCAAGGAACGGGAAGACACCGAACTCGAAAAATCCAAGCCATCCTGCAGCGCCACCACCTCCGCTTTATGACGGCAGCCTCCTTGAACCACATCACGCTGGATACCTTCATGAAGAATCTTCATGGCCTCCTGCAATTTGGATTTCACGTGGGATGCCTGCTGTGGCAAAATGGTCCCGAATAAATCACGCCAGTTTTTGCCAAATGTCTTGTAGACTGGCCCCGCCAGCTCTTCCGGCCAATCCAAATTTCCATGCTTTGGGTGATCCCAAGTGCAACCGCGTCGAACCATGCCTTTGTATGTAGCATGATGGTAGTTGCTGTGCACTGCCCATTCATTGGACGTGGCCTCCGCGGCAGCTGATCCCTTCGAAGCGCCTTGACGGATCTTGGCAGCTAAAGAGTTGTGCAGCTGATCCATCGCCAGAGCCTCAGGCGATTCAAAGGCGAATGATGTCAATGCTAACCCATAGGATCCATGGGACTGGTATATCTACCTACTTTTATTATAAAAATCAACCAACTGTAGGTAAATATACCATACATGGATCCTATGGTTCATGATTGCATGACAAGGAATTGATGAGGTCGGTGATGACCGTCAATTATGCTATCAATTTTTTCAGTTCCACCGTTATGTTTTTGCCCCAAAAAAGTGCCCCAGAAGCTGATTGCCCGATCAAAACCACTGAACATTACCATGTGTCTTATCAAATGAGCATTTCTTCCATGGAAATGAATCAATTCCCCCTTACCCCATTGACTTCCATTGATTTGCCCGCCCAACCTGCCAGGAAGAAAGGATCTCTGTGACAACCTCCTGATACACCTTGACGTGGCGACGAACAATCTCTTCACACTTTCTCCTGCGATTCTCTTCCTCAGTGCCAGGATCATTCAGGTGCGCAATGACCTTCTTGAGCACGCTGCAAATCTGATTCAAAGGTGCCCGGTCCATGTCACACCGGCGCTTCAAGGCTTGCATGTGCATCTGCTGGCGAACCTTGGGGATTTGTGTCTGCTGCACATTCTCGAAAGTGAGTGGCTCGTAGATGTCATAACCTTGAACCCGCAAATAGTCAGTGGCAGAGACCGCAAAGGCACCCAGCACACTGCCTTTTTGTGAAGCCAGTTGGCTCACATCGGAATCCCACAACTCACGTTCCATGTCCTGGGCAAATTTGAAGGGCACTTCTTTTGCTCTTCGAAGGGCCAATGTCTGGCGGGAACCACCTCCCTTCTTTGCAATTTCAGATTCGTTCAGAACATCCGAATGCGTGAGGATGAAGGTGATCTCCCCTTCACTGTTCTTATCCAGCAGCACCTTCCTGGAGAGATTGCGAAGCATCTTCTTTGCCAACTGATTGCTGAGGCCTCGTGAAATCTTCCTCAGCATGCACGAAAAACTGCACAAAAATTGCTAGGCGGACATGTTATCCTGAAAGATTTGATGATTCCATGCTGACTCTGCCAGAAATCAGCTCAACAGTGTTCTATGAAACTCTCATGATAGTGAATCCGAAATCTCTGTTTCAGCATCTATTGAGACCTCATCCTGTTGGCCAATCCTCTTCGTCGCTTTCCCAATGTCAATCGAGAGAATCGAGAGAATGATACTGCAGTTGTTTTTGTAGAATTGGATGGATCTGTCATGGATCAACAAATGAATAAGCACCGCGCATGGCCAAATGCAGCAAGAAACGTGCATCAACAAAACACGCATTTTTATCACTGTACTGAAACATTTGGCTTGACTGCAAAGAGGGCATTTCAATTATAGTAAGCCAACGTGTCAGCACTCAGACATTGCCACGCGAACATTGTCTGCATACAGTATGGAATGCACATGACTGTTGCTGAGCAAAGTGGGGAAACATGGCCACCATTCCAACCAAAGGACTTGTACGACCTACGCATACGCCACATCTGAAAAGTGGTGGGTCGCAAAGAAACAAAGAGAGCTCAAACTTCCAGAACTTGCCTGTTGAAACACAAAATAGGCGAGTGGCACATTATGCGTATTACCTGAGTACTTCTCCTACATGCTCCATTTGCACGCACACCATAGTACATGTACAAAGTATTGCAAAGTGAAGGATGACAGCAAAACTATGCAAGAGGTAAAACCAGCAACAAGATTTTGAAAAAGAAAACTTGGATTCTCAAGTGACAAGCGGTATGAATGCTGTTTGACAGTGGCTGCAAGGTATAAAGACCGTCCAGCAGCAAAGTCAACAATACTACAATTTGATACCACGGATTGCGTGGGTACGGGTAAACAAAAGCTTCGCGCTCGCAAAGCTGCAAGTTGCTACAAGATTTGCACAGAAATGTGAATGCAGTTTTCAAATTGAATCTACATATGCACAAAGGCCAAACTGAGTTTTGAAAATGACAGCGAACGCAAAAAAAAATTGGCATGTGAAAGGGAAGGAGCAGGAACAGAAAACAACGTTGTCTGGTGACAATTTGTCAAAAGGTCAAGACTGCGGCACAAAGCAAAACGGAAAAACCCACAACACCTGGACAAAGAAATTCAACAAAGTGAAACGTTGCGACTCAAATTCCCAGCATGTTTCTGCAGCAGTTGTCAACATACGGCATGAAACATATGCGAACCTTTATTGCTGTCCTGCCAATACTGAGTCAGAACACCTGCAGAATCATCCAACAGCATGCGTTGACCGGTTCAGACGCGGCAAAACACGACAGAACACCTGGAAGAGTGTAGGACACCCTGATTACGTAAGATTGTAGCCTGCGCGACGTATTACCTACAAACGGAATTTGGCGCAAACGTAACTGGATTTTATTCGCCCGTGGTCTGTTGGCAAGAGGAAGGGTGCTAAAGAACCAACCAAAGCAATCATTCCATGAGTCATGCATACTTAAAAATTGAAAAAATAGAAAAACATGGAACCCCAAAAGTGTTTCAGGAGTTTCCTTTACGTTGCATGTATCAAATTTGTCACTTGCATGCCCCTGACCTTGTCACATCACCACATCACGCCACCCCTGTGAAGCCACCATCTGCAAATGCCAAGTCTCGCTAAGACCCACACAAAGTCGGAAGAAGCCACCAAGCTTGCAGCCATTTCACGTCGTTGACGATTGTCATCACCAAGCCCTGCCGCATCAATCAACGTCACTCCTTGTAGTACCGGGTTTGGCAAGAAGACTTCCACGTGACTGAGGAATGGTGCCTTCTTTTTTTCAGACACTGACACTGTAACCCACTCTCGCAAAGCCTCAACAAAGGTCAACGCATCGTTTTCCTCCATGGAAAAAATTGCTGCGCCGTTCTCCTGGGTGATGTTGGGGCCACAATGTTTTCCAAAGAGAATCTGCAGCCCTTCAATCTCAGGGTCCTTTTGCTCCAAGTGTCGCAGAAAGTCCGCCTTGGTCCTCCAAGAAGGCACTGCAAAAAGGTGGCGGCCATACCATTCGTGAAGGGTCTGCATCGCAAAGTATGCCTCATGCTGGTCATTCTGAGGCAGCTTTCCTTGAATGGCCCGCTCTTTGCGCTCACCCAACCAGTAGTCAGCAATGCTGTCCACCAACTGGCTACGCTGCTCCTTGAAGGCACTTGGGGTGAGAAAATGCACCTTTGCGCCAAATTTGGCGGTGTTCGCTGCCTTTGCTGCGTGAGCTCCTCCAGGTCCGCCGGAAATTTGCGACAACCATTGTGCCCACCCTTTGTTGTCACCACTTTGAGGTTTCCATACTTCACTCTGCACATGCTGGCGATATGAATAAATCATGGTACAAGAAGTCACTGCAGTCCCAGCACAATCGCTTGGGGCAATACCCGGCATATCCAGGAGAGCGCTCACAAGAGCACTTTTGCCCTCACCAGTGCTTCCATACAGCAAGATCTTGACTGGTTGAGGTTCCTCTTTTGTCATGCTGACTGCCAGCAGTTCTGCTTGCCATGTGCATAGTGTGTCTCTCACAGCTCTCAAGCCAAGAAACTGATCAAGCAGTTTCACTGCCTCACTTCGCGTTGCATGTCCTATCTGGTTGGCTTGGCTCATCATCCCTCTGCGGTCCAAATACTCATGGACTTCCCTGGAGGGGTGACGGTCATGGAGCACAAGCTTGGTGGAATGGCGCAATTCTTCATTGGCAGCTTTCACGATGGAGCCGGTCATCGGAGTGTCGCCCACCAGATCAATGACAATGTCGAATCTCCTCGGCTGATTTTGAACTGAAGCTCCACTTCTATCAAGCTTGTCGCAATGGCGGATAGTGGTGACTATTTCCAATTTCCCAAATGACAAACTTCGGATCAGTCTTTGCCTATGCAGGAAAGTCCGAAACGCTATCTGAAGCATCGACAAGATCAAGCAATGGAGAAACATTGACCAGCTAAATCAAATTGTGACACAAACCATGACTATTCGCTTCAACTCCAACTGCCGATGTTTTGAATCCACAGCAAAGCCTAGCAGCTCGAAACAAAAAAAATCCCACCCTTCGGACACCGCTACTGTCAAGTTTCAGGTGTCGCTGGTAACCTTCGGCTAAGAACTTCTGGACTTTCTCTTGGTGGAGATTCGCTGCATCTCTTCTAGACCTGCCGTCCACTCGATGACAGTTGCATAGAACACTCAGTTTACCAGTGTGATGTGTGTGTTGGGCATGTTTCTTTGTTGACCGTATCAGGACCTGAAACCTTGGCATGTCGAGCTCTGAAAACGACGTGGTTCATGGTGTTTGTTGCCACGGTGGTTCATGTCGATTCTTGCTTTCCCTGGAATCCCACTTTGTGTATCCTCTGCATTACATAACCCCTGATGAGCTCCCGCATGCACTGAAAACAACAACGCAAGCAATGGCCTTCCGACGCTAGATATTGGAAAAGGGGCCCAGAGTCGATGCGTGGGAGCGAAAACAAAATAAACAAACTCCTTGTGGTACCACAAAAGTCACCAAAGATTTTAGCAAACCCCGCGGATCAACTCACAGTTGAACCCATATGACCTACGTCCGTTGGCATACTGCACAGGGCTCTCTTTCTGCCGCCAGGAGTGTTGCACCAGTTCGGCCGTGAGGTGCGTGTGCTTGGCGACCCAGCCTGAGATCTAAGGGCAGCAGCTGCTCGGTGGAATTGGGGAATGAAGCGCGTTTATGTGCCCCAATTCCATTGTAAAAGACCATGCCCCTCATCAGCCCAGTCCATTTTGCCAAGGAGCTCCAAGCCATCGTAACCACATGTCTACCCCAGCCCTTTGGCTCCGTCTTGAAGAAGCTCTGCTGGAGAAGTTCATCGTTGTCATGGAGATCTGCTTCTGCAGGACGCAGAGTCAAACGGCCTTCCTTTACCTGGCCTTCCACCTTGTAGGCGACCACATCGCCTCATTTTCTCGCAAAAATGTCGGCTCTCTTGTTTTCATCACCGGCTTTCCCATGTTTGCCCCAATCAAAAAACATGAAACAACATGGAACAATCGCACAAACATAATTTCTAACTAGACACCTTGCTCATGGGCCTCTTGGTGCAAGTTGGCACGTGGATGCCAGTAGGCCACCAACCCTTCCACTGACGCACCACAAGCACGACTCAAACAAAGGAAGATGGTCGCTCTCGACGAGGTCAAGTCCAACCTCCAAACGTCGCCTTCATGAAGCAAGCGTGAAGCCGCCAGCTGGTCACGGTTGCGATCACACATCTGAGAAACCCTGAACCGTGGCACAACAATGCCTTGACGTTCGGCCAAGTCAACTTGTGCACCAAATGGCTCAAAAACAGCAAAGCAGAGTGCAACGATCCGTCAGCTGTCAGGCATTGAAAGCTGCTAATGAAATACACAAACACTGGCCTTCACAGAGATACTGCCTCTTTAAAATCATCCTTCCCTACCACGTCCACATAACTCAGCCCGGCAGCTTCTGCTTGTCTTTCATGTCTGAAGATGGGCCCTGCGCAGCGCTGCTTCGTAGATGTTTTCAAGGTCAAAAAACCATGCAGTTCACATACTAGTATAATTGACGATGATTGTGCACATACGAGATCATACGAGTCATTTGCAACATCATATTCTTTTCCCAGCAATAGGTTTCTCCTATATTGCAGGTCAATCTCCAAAAAAAGTGAAAAATTGCGGACAAACCCAGCTCAACGCGCTGACCCATGACTAATGAGCAACTCAAAGCTGGCCTTCCAGTTTCACCCGTCAACACTTCCTGGCCGACGATTTCCAAGTGCAATGTTCCAGTTAGAGTCAGCCATGCTTAATGATCGAACCTTTCGTATCTGCATATCCAACGGAGGCAGCTCTAAGTTTTGTCTTGTTCACTGGAAACCTCCAAAGCCCGGATGCCACCCGTGAAAAACACCTTGAAACCAAGCACCTACTCGATGATCTCGACAGTCGTCATATCGATGGCTTTGCTGCCGGCTAGCACTTCACCTACAAACAATTTTCCAAGGTATCTGCAAACACTGCAGGTGCAATGAAAGTCTCAATACGTCACATAAGTCTAAATGCATTCTAAATGCTGCAAATCCGCTAGCCATCCCTTCTGAGCATCCTTCCTTGATAGATGGCCTTTCACCTTTGACAATTCACAGCCACTTGGGGGAATAATCACAGCACTTTGAGAAGGTTCAATTTCCGACTAAGGCAGCCACGGGCATTATGTCCATATGGGCCAGCCATCAGCATGCGAGCTTAAATCTGAAACAGAAGTATGTCAAACATTCCGATGTATTTGCAGCCAGATTCTGGCAGATAGATTACGTGATTCAAAGAGTGTGAGACAATGTTGGAAGCATGTTCAGGAACAGTCTTAGAGCTTTCTACCGAGGAAATCTGTCCATGTACCAGCTGTTTAGTGTAAAGGTCACA
>DF241750.1:0-17669 GCA_000507305.1 Breviolum minutum Mf 1.05b.01
AAAATGATGACGTATTTGTCCTATCTACCACTAATTAATTTTCAATTTGAAGTCGTGCCAACGAGGCCATCGGCGTGTGTGACCAACTGTAGTATAGGATATCGCCCATTTCCGTCAAACGAAACGGTCGTGGGGGGTGTCAACAGGAATGGACCCACACATATGTGCCACATGTACATCATATGAGTACATGTCGCCTGCTGATGCATGCCCCGTTTGGCTCAAGGCTGTGACCTTTACCGTACTGGAAAGGTTAGTGAAGTACAAAAGAAGCGCGAGTGATCTTGCACCATATCACATATCTGCACAGTTGATATTACTGACTTTTTATAGCAGATATACCGGTGGTACTGCCGTTGACAATAACCATGGTTGGTAAGTCCCCTAACTGGGGTTGTTCTCCGTCCAAATGGCCTAAATGGCTTAAAGATGGGTGTTACTAGCTACTTACTAACTGGGATGATCCTCTAAGTAAATGAACAAACATCTACAAGTTATTACAAGTTGCTCTTTTAAAGGAATTGGTCACTAAATCATGAACTAAGAACCTGTTGCTAATCGTTAGCCAATCATTTGCTGAGCCCCTTGGCCCCTTGGGACACGTATCCAAAAAACGAACGACCGACGACGACGACGACGACGACGACGACGACGACGACGACAACAACAACAACAACAACAACAACAACAACAACAACAACAACAACAACAGCCCTCTTTCACTTTGCAGACTGGTTTGGAAAAGACAACGTATCAAAATGGCCCGTTACCACGGGAAACCCATTACCAAAAATGGCCGGAGAAAATTTTGGGCTGGTGAAATTTGTCTACCCAACTAATTCCCAAGTAGTAACCCCAAAACTTGCCAATATATAGTACCTTCCAGGGAACTAACATATCCGTTTTAAAGGTAGCTGGGAAGATGGTTTCCTCTTCTATTGGTGGGATATGCGGGACGTTTCCCTTTCAAATTCTTGGAGGCATCAGCTTACACCCCAGAAATCACCTTTTCCAAACCATCGACGCACGATCTTGGGTTCACTCCCAAAGCATTCCTCCCCAACTTCTTTGGCGGGGTAAGAACACCAGTAGCTAATCATATCTGTACAACTCCACGGTGATAAAATAACGGTATGAAAAACGGAAGCCCACAACGGATCTTGACAACAAGATTATTGCAAATGTAAGCCACTTTGTTTCGGGACATATGGTGCAAACTCACGCCGCTGCCCTTTCATGCATTTTTTGGGTTTTTTCAGTTTTTTTTCTATGATAAGGTACCGCACCAGGTTGTATATCCACAACGTTAGTGGGCATATCACATCTAATTGGTCTTGGCAACTCTTGGATGTATTTATTCACAAGAAGCGGCAAATTAAAATTGTTTTGATTCCGACAATCGTTCAAGTAAGCGTCAACCACCTCCATTTTGGGGTATCCAGCCGTTAGTTTTCGGGGGTGTAAGTTCCGGCTCACAAAGGAACATGTTGGATATGAAAATCCCAATATCCCACGTTGGAAAGGTATGGAAAATGGTGCGTTTTGTTTCAAAGATCTTTTGGGGGGGGAGGAGATATGGGACAGTTCTCAATCAGTTTATGGGTTTAGCTTCCAATAAAAAGTAGATTCTTGTTTAGGATTCAAGGATGAGAAAAAGATATCAAAGCGCTATCAAGTGTGGCACTGTTTGGTTTATAGAATCAACAAATCTTCTTTTCATGTCCAAAAGCACTAGGTGTTTTTTCATTTCAAATATTAAAATCATTTCTGTTGTTGTTGTTGTTGTTCAACATCCCAACAAGTTTGCCCACCATGAAAAAATACGGAGTTTCGGGCTCCACTCAACTCGGGACGTGTGAAAAGACTCACCTTTGCGTACCTCAACTGATCAGGCCTGTATTTTGTTCATTGCTGTGATCAAATCATGTGCTCAAAACGTGGGCATTGCTACTTTTCAGGTGCACACTGGAGGGGGCCCCATGGGAAATCAAAGGTTTTTTTGGGGAGGAAATGGAGGTATTTCTTTGGTTAAGGGGGAAAGGTTCGAACCGGTTGGTCCCAATTTTAGTTATCTAAAAAGTCACATTTCCTTTGTTTGTGCATGATTGGAGAGAGGGTGAGCCCTTTTTCCAAGCTGCTTTGAAAAAATTTGCCCTGAAACGAACAAATCCCACATGAAAATCAATGCTCACACGATCCTTTTTGCGTCCCTTTTGGGGCAAAAGAGTTTTTTTCGGGGAGCGGACTGTTAGCTTCAGGGAGTACAAGATGGGCCTCTATCAACTACAACGCATATAAATGGCCGAAAATAAATGCGTTTCACCGGTGTTGCTTCATTGCTGTTAGTTTTTAAAAAAATAGTTACAGTATAGTTAGTATAGTTATAAAGTTGAGGTGAGCAAAAACGACTTGGTGTTTTTTTAGGTGTGGGACCTATGACTGACCGATGGGAAAAGAATGATTTCAAAAAAAAACTGAATCCCATCGAAACGGTACTTGGGAAGACGAGTTGCATGTTTTTGTTGATTGATAAGATACCCTGGGGACTTCCAGGGACATGCCACCACTGAGAAAAAGGGGTATGTCCTTTTTGGATGCTGATAAGCCCTTACCTAAAAAAAAAATGGTGAAACTCATAAACCATGCAAGCTATGAAAAATGTTGAAGCCCGACCATCGTTCTGCAAGTTTGTTCAGAAAGCGAAGGAATTTGGAGAAGTGCACTTCCATACATACAGCAGATTGAAGCTGCGGTGCACTGTGAAGCGAATCCTTCGCTTTGATACTGTGACATCGATGATCAATGAGCTTGGATCGGACAATCTGATTCCTGGAACGACAGTTGAGGGTTGCAAGGAAGCCTATGAGAGACTGTATAGAGATTCTTCGAACTCAGTTTTTAATGACACACCCATGACGGTCTTGGAGCTGGACAGCGGGACCTGTGAGTGGGTGCAATACAATGTCAAAGATGAGGCGGGCCCTTCTCAAAAAAGAAAGGCTGAGAGCTGATCGAACAGATGCGACTGCCAGGGCGACTCAGTGAGGAAAAACAAATGAGTCGAGTAGAGTCTTATTCATGAGCCGTGGACGTGGAAGACAAGTGACAGGTGTTATATGAATTTGAATCCTCTTTGAAGTTTAAATTCCCCATGGTCGGTTGAGAACCAAGGTTCTTTTTCTTACCGTTACCGATGGACTTTGTCCTTTTCCAAAACTTTTTGATTTTGAGATTCGAGATGGACCTGCACAAGAAACCAGTGAATACATGTGAATGCGTAGATGAAGTTTCCTTTTGCTATAGAAATGGCGTGCCTAGCCTTCCTACAAATCATGGATACTGACCTCATATAGGTGGTGCAAGTGATGCAAGTGGTTCTTGCAAAAGGACGACACTAGGCACCAGGTACCCCACCATTTTGGGAATGCACACCAAAGATCGTACACGCTTGGTGATGGAATCAACCTCATGTCAAGTCATGATAGTCATGTCATGTCAATCCCCTACAAAGGGCAGGTTTCCCCTACAATATTCCAGGTATATGTATATTATGACCCTTTTGTTTAAACAATCCTCGCATCTCTTTTGGGTTTGTAAAAATCCCAACACTCCCTTAGTGGAAATTCCAGCCGGAGTTGAGACTTCCAGGGATAGTTTATCTTTCCTGCCACGTCCAAAAATCATCCCCGTGACCGTGACCTGGAGGCACGGAACTTGACTTTGTTGGAATCAGCAGGTCATGTGGGCATCCCCTTGTCGAGGATCAGCGGTTCCACTGGTATTTTGGAGGTGGGGCTGTTGATGGTACCAGGGTTCTTCGATGCTTGGGGGTGGGATGGGTTTACGGTTGGGAGATGTGGTGTTGGTTATGGAGGGGGCTTATATGAGCTATTCATAAGTAGATCAATCCTAGGGACTATCGTTACTAACCACTTTACTAAATGGGATGGTTACTCCAAGGTCGGAAGGGTAAAAGTTCTTTACAGTAAGATATCGTAATGGGAATCAAAGGGTGATACCCCCTCCAAATGCCACCTCCGAAATAGAGTCTTAGTGACATCACCAGTGTTTCCCTAATAATCCCGAAAAATAAGGCCAGCTATTTCTTTTTTGGGATGGCGCTTGGGGAAGTAGATTCTTAGATTTCCCAGTAGATTTCAATTTTTTAAAAGGTTGGGGCCTTAGTTGTTGTGGCGATCTGATACGATGGACTCACAATGGTATAGCAATACCACCCCGAAAACTAACATGACTGGCTGGAAAATGCACCATGAATGAGTCGATGTATTTCCTGTTGAAAAAATTCGGATTTTCCAGTCCTCAGCTTTGTTTTTTTTCCGGGGTGTAGTTGTTTTGTGTTATTTTATCGTACCTTTTTGTGGCTCAGTCCTGTTGGTGTGATTTATTTAGTGTTAAAGATTAGTGACCAAACCTCCGAGGGGCACTTCCAAGAATATGGTGGTTTTTGTTCCAGGGAAGTGTCCCCATATACTTCAGGCTTCGGACCTCCCGGAAGTTTTTTGTACTTTAAGCCAGCATATCCCCCCCCTGAAAACCAAACTATATAACATTTGTTGAAAAATTGGGATGCTTTGGAACTTGAAGCGGATTTTTTTCCTTTCAAATTTGGTTCCTTTGAAAACTCGGGATATTCCTCCACACTTTCCCGGGGACGTTTGTTTTCCGGGAAAAAACCTATTCACCATTGGACCTTGGAAGCCAACCGGAAAGCGCCTCACCCAATTAGGCCACCGTTTCGGTCAACACAACAGCACCTCGGCTCTTGGAGAAGTGGTCCGGACGGGTTCAACGTTTCAACTTCTTCGAGAGGGTGGCTGGTGGTGAGGATCCGGTGTTTGGACCCACAAGTACCTCTTTGAGAAGGCCTTAATTAAGAGGGTCCAAAATACCAATCCTCACGAGGTATTTTGGGGATTTTGGAAGACCTATGGGAGAAAGATGTTTTGTGTTGATATTGCATTTGTTTTTTTTTAAAGATCGGATGTTCCACCAAGGTGGTCGCATAGTTGGTTGCTCCATCTTGAAACACATGCACCTTCTGTAACCAGACCATGAACCTATGTGACGGTGAAAAAGGCTGTAGCAGATTATCTATGTTTTTTTGTGTCCAAAAAGTCATACCCAAAAGGTTGATTTTTCTAGTAGGTTAGTTTTTTTAAGAGAAGGTCAAGATCATGAATGAATGTCCATCAATCATCCTGGCATGGTTGGCGTGCGCTTGGAAGAATCCTTTCGAAGATGCCGTTGTTTGTCCAGTGCTGTTGTGATAAAATGACCTGCGCCAAACAAAAGGACTTAGACACAAGGATATTCAGCCATCACACTACAGAGAGCTATAGGAATAGAGGGCGCGAGAGAAAGAAAAAAGATTCAGACATGAAGAAGCACATTTGGCACATGCTTCAGGGCCTTGGGGCTTTGTTTCTCAACCCAATCGCTCTTTTTACTTCATTTAGGAATAGTGAATAGTTTGAACTAGATTTGTTGGAACTGGAACTAAATGTTTCATGTTCCCAGACGCTGGTATGGTATAGTTTATCATTCATGTGGGTATATATTTATAGAGCAGTCCCATTGAGTATTTGGGGTTTGAACCCTTCCCAACCCATGGGCCTTGTGTTCATACAGAACCTTCCGAAGGACAACGAAGGTTCGAAGGAAGCTGGAAGTCAAATCCCATCCGAAAAAAGATCCCGAAACTTCCAAACTTCCACTTTTTGTTGTAAGGTTCCTTGAGTCTTAGTTTTTTTAGGGGGGGGAGGTGCATAGATATGCCCAAAAGGGGCCATCAAATAGCCATATTTCACCCGAGCTATGTCAAGGGGGCCCGAAATTGTCACCCACCAGGTGATTCAATGTGACCCTCCCTGAAACTAACAGCCAAAGCACCTGAAAATAGGCTTTCCCAAAAGGAAAGGATCGTTTCCATACCACCATTTTTCAGGGGCTACAGGTATGTTAGTTTTAGGGAGGGTACATGTCAGGATCAACATGAACAAAGAATTGGAGCAAGGATGTTACTGCCTCCCTAAATTGTTGCAAACAACTAACTGGTGGCAACTCAAATATTTGGCATGTTCACCCCCCAGTCCTGGGGTTTCATGATCCATTTTGATGGTTTCCAAGTTCGCAATCTCCGGCTTTCCAGGGTGGAAAACCACCCCTCATTTTCAGGTGGCAAAAATGGCTGAACTTAGCTTCAGGGAGGGTCATATTTTTCAACTGGATTGAAACCACCAACTAGATCATGAACACCCTGACTTTGGCCAAAAAGTTGTTTGAAGGTGGGGTTTTCCCTTACGAATAAGCTTTACATACAGCGAAAAAATCTGGTGAAGATAGGTTGAAAGCACCGGACCAACGGTGGGTGGCAGTGCAAGGCAAGTACCATGGATGCCAGTGATTATAGCTTCACTGGTGGTACTGTGAGGCGGCACTTTAGGGGGGGCGAAAGTTCGGTGAGATAGCTATGTTGATGCTGATGTAACATGTAAAAATGTAATCGAAAAAAACATGTAAATGTAGCCATGGTTCTCAAAATCTATTTTTGGAAATTCTGCCCAAATGCCAGCGCATTTTGTTTGTGACACCAAATCTAATCTAAATCTATCAATTTAATTCAATTTATTGGTTTGTGAACCCCACGAAAATCTCGGTTTTCCAACAAAAAAAACATGTTCGAGTTTCCAAAACCGTCCGGCAGGTGGGAGGATGGTGATACAGCAGTCAAGGCCTTGGTCTTATCGATCAAAGATGATGCAACATATGAACCCACAGAGGCGTCGAGTCCAAACGTCCAAACCAACCAACCGGTGGTGGCAACTCAAACTATGTTGTTTTTCACCATTTTTCATCCCGAAAATTGGGGAAGATTTTGAGCCATTTGGACGGTCGCATATTTTTCAAAGGGGGTTGGTGAAAAACCACCAACCAGAAAATCGCCATCAAATCGATTTTTTTGGGGGAAGATTTTTTTGTGTCATGGGAAATTCATGTTGGGTCCCAAATGCCAGGAAATATATAAATAGCCTGCGTTAATGAGGGAGTTATCAACCATGTGTGTACCTGAATTACTCTCCAAATATTTGGCCTTTTTTCCGGGGGGGGGGGGGTGATTATGGGGGGCACCCTTTTGTTCTTATGATTGTGATTCAATTCTCAAACATAACAACTGCAACTGTCACCACACCGATCCAAGCCCGTTCGGGCTTCGGGTGTTTCGTTTGTTGTTGGGTGATGGCGAATGCTCCAACAACGAGTTGGGTTGTGTGCGTTTGCATGTTTTTTTGGTAGTATGGGAAGACAAATTGGATCATGGGAAGATACAGAATTGATAAAGTCCAAAGTCTGGTATGGAACATTCTAACATCCAACATCTGAATATGCAAAAGGAGGCCGAGGGAACCATTTCAGGCAACTCGACGGCAATTCAAAGGACTGATGAACAGATTGACGATGATGATGATGATGATGATGATGATGATGATGATGATGATGATGGCAAGAGCTGTTATACTGCTTGGCACTCGTGTCCAAAATGCCCAGATTACCCCTTCAGGGTGGGTCCTGCTATACCGATTCTGAACCATCACAGGTGATTATGCCACCTATAAAGGGGGCAGATTGTAGCAACCTCACAAGACCTGGGCGCCAAAAGGTAGCTGAGGAAGGGAAGGGGCCCTTTATTTCCAGGGAAATTTAGGTTGGTGAAATATGGGTGTTTCCAAAAATAAGGGTACCCCAACCTGGATGGTTTTTAAGGGAAAACCCTATTAAACTGGATGATTTGGGTGTACCCCTATTTTTGGAAATATCCATATGTTGTGCCTGATTTTTTTATATACAACACCCCTTGAGGTTGCCAGAACAATGGCTCAGCTGCAGCAAAAATGGACCAAGACAACAAACCTCGTTGGTCTGCAAATTGAGAGATTTGTATCGGAAAACAGGTTCTGTATAACCTTAGCACCCCCGAAAAAATCTCCTCAAGAAAATAAAATCATTAAAACTCTTCATCTTCCCCACCCTCCCTCCCAAACAAAAAAAACAAAGTAATTTCAAGCAACGAAATTCCCCCCGCATTTTCTTTCGAAAACTTCTCCCCTGAAAATTATCCAACCCCCAAAAAAAAACATCGCCGGGAAGCCTTTTGCTTGCCAGATGTTAGAGCTGATGATCTCTGCAACCAATGGTGGGAATGGTATCCATCGACTTCAGGTGGGTCGCAGTTGGACCAGATCACAAAACCTCCATCCTTCCCTGTGGGTGGGTTTCGGTGTTCCACACGGTGTTCAACGTTGAGTGGTTGTTCGAAAAGGTCAGTTAGGTAAAATGTTGGTGAGCTAGTTTAGTTGGGCTGAAGTTTTTGACGAATGATGATGCACATTCAGATTGGCTGAATCAACATAAATCACCAACGAAACCAGGCACTGGAGATTCAACAAAAAATCCACGAGCAGTGGTGTTTCTAAAGAGTCTAAAGAGGGGAAGATTTGGGGTTGTCATTTGGCAAAACAGATCAAGGTGGTAGGGAGCCGGATTTGTGATCCTCATATTGGAAACTGCTCTTTTCTAAGATTATACCGTACTCCACGCAACAGAAAAACATATCCCACCTTAGAAAAAAAAAGGACAAATCAATGGAAAGTCATCGACTCAAAAGTGCCGGGGTGGGAAGGGATATCTGAGTTTTCTTGGATCATAGGCGGATCAAGTTACATGGAAACCTTCTATATCATTTATGTCGGCATCGGATCGATGGATTTCCGATGGAATTTCCAGGTGTATTTAGAATGGCATTCAATAAAATGACTGGAATTTGAGAGTTAATATTCATGATGTTTTGGTGTTTTGGACACCGTAGTTTTCAGGTTCCAATCATCCAGTTTTTTCGACACATGAAAATCCAACCAAACTGCTGTGACCGTCCCGGTTGACATGGGAATCACATTATGAGGGCAAGGCATCTTATGTCACAATTTAGTTGTTACAATCATAGCAAGGTGGTGGTTTCAAATATCTATTATTTTCACCCCGATCCCTGGGGAAATGATCCAATTTGACAAGCATAGTTTTCAGATGGGTTGGTTCAACCACCAACCAGATAGGCTTTCAGTGCCACGAAAACTCCCAAAAAAAAAGTCCATCGTTTTTTCAGGAAAATGTTCAAGCTTGAGAACCCTCCAGTTTCAAACAATGTCCAAAGATTTTTGGGGAGTGAAGCCCCCTTTAAAACAACGAAAGATGATAGAGCTTCACATTGCCACAGGTCTATGTTCAGGCAGATGATGATGGTGGTTTTCTTGAATTCTACTATGATACACCAGGAGGAGGGAAAGATTCGTGTTTCCGGCCTGTCAGATGTTGGCGGTGCCCAAAAAAATAGGGCAGATGTTTCCAAGCATCCAAGAGGGGGTGGTGTTAAAACCCAAGTGACTCAACCCCAAGTTCAATTGACCCCAAAATTCTTCTGACCATCCAAGTGACTCAATCCCAATGGCAATGGAGAAACGAGCCTTTCCAAGTTCAAGAGATCAACCAAAAGTGCCCAAGTTTTCCCGCTCTTTGTTGTGAGGCGTGGGTCTGTCTCCCCAAGATGCCGATTCCTGCACCGAAAACCCCTCAAGATCCATCCCACCGTTGGATCGGCTGAACCGTTCAACGGGGTTATTTTTTTGTTGTTGGAGAAAATGGCTGAGATCCGATGTGTTGTTCCCCCCTTAAAAAGGCCACCCCATGGGTTCACCAAGTGATCCGAAAGAAACCAAAGCACGGAAACTTTCGTTGGATTTCCAGCTTTTGGGGTATCAAGTGTTAGGGATTGAATGCATCAACTGCAGCTTTTTTTTCGGAGCAGGAGAGACCAATAGTATGATCCTACAAGATTGGCCCCTAGGAGTTGGGTAGCTGGGGTTTTCCACCCTAATTAGAGGGGTTGTTTCACCCCTTTTTCCTGCTGGTGATGGGGCCTGTTCCTTGTAGGAAGAATTCACGGCACAAAACGTCTATCTATGTTCACCTTTCTGTCACCCAGCGACCGGTTTAACTTAAAGATGAGTTTCGGATATTTTTTGGGGGGGAGACCTGCTGGAGTCGGGGTTTGACTCTGTTTTGACCCGTGTTAAGTTATGATGACTTGGTGGGGGCAACGTGCCCAAATCCTGGGAACTTCTGGCGGATGTTTTGTTTCGTCTATTCTAATTTTTTTGGGGGGGAATAATTTGTTTGACCCCATTTGGCCCAGTTAACATCATCAGATCCCATGAGGCTAAAGTGCCAACTAATTTGGCAAAATGGGAAGCCAAATGGATCTGAGTATTTCCAGACCCAAGTCCAGGCCATTCCAAAAAAAACACACACCCGAAAACACACCGTGTTGAAAAGTTCATGGAAATCTGAATTTTAGGCCAGATTTCAAAGCCATGAATTCAAGATATTCAAGGCCAGATTTTATTCCAATTCAAGTTTAAAAAGCCATGAAAACAAGATGGAAAAGACATTTTCTTGCGAAAAGGAAAACCAAGTTGATGAGAAAAAACGAGAATGTAACTGGCTAAAAAGTGGGATTAGTACCCCGAAAACTAACATGTCCACTGAAAAGTAGAGAAAAAAGGTAGATGATCCTTTCCTTTTTGAACGGACCCTCTGTTTAGGGGGACATTTGTTAGTTCTCAGGGGGGGTGTATCAAACCCATAGGATCCATGCATGCTGTATATTTACGGACATTTTACCATTGAAATCACCTATTCATGTAGGTACTGTAAATATACAATCGTCCCAGGGACATCCTATGGGAAATCACCAAAAAACTGGGGTGAAAATCAACTCGAAAAAAATCCTCGCCCAATTCCAGCGAACCCCTCCAGGAGGCGTTGTGGACCTGTCTACATCCGTTGCCACGGTGATCGAAGGCGTGGGGAAGATTTTCATCACGACATCACGACCCCAATTTTTCCGGAGCGAATTCAGCGCAGTGTGATGAAAATGTTTCCTTCAGAAATTGGTGGTGTTTTAGTATTGGATGTATAGATTCGAATCCTCTCAACGTGACTTAGAGTTCAGGATATAGTTGCATTGTATCCGGGGGTTATCCAAAATAAGCGATGTGAATAAGCAAAGGTTTTACCATTTTTGGTGTGTTACACTGAGATCAACTGGGGAGAGTATCCTTTCAAATTGAAGTTTGCTTTATGTTGAAATTATGAAAACCAGCGCTTTCAAATCAACATAAATGGAGTATACGAAAAGACTCAGAGGTCCGCAGGATTGCTACGTTCAAATGCATACCATCCACACCTGGGATGTGAAACATGTTTGATTAAAAAAAATGCCTGCAAGGCGATAATCAACCAGGAAAAACATAGGTTTTTTTGTGAATCTGAAAAGACAAGACAAATTAGATTCTGATACCCCCCCCCCCGAAAATTAACATATCCCCTGAAAAGGCACCATGTTTAAAAGGAATTTTCACCTCCCAAGCATCAATTTTTTCTATGGTTTTCTTAGTTTTCGGGGGGAGTTTCTGAAAAAGAAAAAAACGAAAAAACGGATCTAGTTTGAAGACTCTAATTGTTAAATACGGTAGCTTTATAGGTCACTTGTTTCTCCGTGATTTGTCTTGGGGTTCCAGAGTTCCTTCCGGAAAAAAAAAACCTTCGCCAAAACATCGGACCGCAAGGTCCACCACCTTCATTGGAGTGTTTGATTTGGGCCGAAAGAACAGGTGGTACCAGTGGTACTGCTGCACTTAGGGTAGAAATGGATTGCGAAGCGGAATTGCAGGACGTTGGTTTCCCAAAAAAACCTTGGGAGTTGAGGGATGAAGATTTGTGTGAAAAAAATTGTCGGTTTTAGGCTTTCTTTTTCACTTTTTTGTTGAAAGAATTTGTGCGAGAGGTCTGGGGTTTTCACATGTCAATGACGGCATGTTCACAAATGTTGATGTGGGTGTTTCCTTACATGGTGGCACCCCCAAAACACCCGAAAAGGATCAGTTTTAGTCGGAAAACCCATGGTTGTGAGGGAAACCCACCATTTTAGGAAACCCCCATGTGTTGCATGACAAGGGTTAGTAAATTATATGCATGTTCATCCTTTTTGTGGCTTGCACGAAATGTCTTTCCCAAAGGTGGACACTTTTGGTAAACCCTGGGGGGGTTTTCGATGGTTTGCCATGTTCTTTTTTGGGGGAGGGGAAGGACCAAGTGGTTGGGCTACCACGTTCTACCCTCTCAAAAAACAAAATCCAGGGCTACAAATTGCAATTCCTAGTGATTGAGGTGTGTTTCCAGGTTCTAAAATGGGAACTGTTTGAATTTTTTTTGGAAGCCAATCGCCACTATTTTGGTCAAAAATGGGAAGTGCAAGTAACATCTCAATGTTTTGCAGAAGACAGCTAGGAAGATGGGGGTGTATGTATACGTGGACATGTTTTTTTGTATATAGTCATGTATTGAACTGTACTGACACATCAGTGCATGTATTGATATATGAGTTCTTTCCCCTCATGGCTTGATACATTTGAGCCTCAATATATCATTTCCGAAACTCATAGCGTTTTTATTTATGTATATACATGTGTGGGTGCAATGTGTGTTTTTTTCACCCTCGTTTCTGTCGAAACCTCCACTTGAAGCACTTGGAAAAATCTCAAGTTGTTGGAGGTTGTTTTTTCCTTTCCAAAAGTCTCTAAGCCTTTCCAACCCCAACAGCTGGTTGGACCGGCAGCAACAACTGTTTTTGTTCGGAGGACAACTTTGCCACTAGAGGTATTGACTATGATTTCTATCCCAGTTTCGAAGATGTCCAATGGCAAGAAGGGGAAAGTGACAGGCACAACTTCTCCGACAAAAAAAACCTGCCAAACTGCCAAAAATGGGTGGAGGGGGGTGGGAACTTGGAAATTTTCACCAAACCGGACTCACCACCGGCAGATGTCGACACCTAAGGTTATATACCCAAACCATTTTCCCATATGAAGGGATGCTTCACCCGCAGCTAAGTGGTGGAAGCTAACAGGGAGCTGACCGCGGTCAGGTATCGGGTTCCAAGTTGAAAACCTCTCGAAAGAACCGGATTCGTGGCATATGCACTGCACTGGACGTGAACATTGATCGACTCCATGGTTTTTTTTGGATGTTTTTCTTTGACAAGTCTGACAAGTCTGTGGTTTGTTTGTGCTTCTTCCTGGTACATAAAGCCCAGATCTTTGATACAAATTACATGTCATCCTTTTGGAAGATCCACAAAAATCATCCTGCCGAAAAAAATGTGTTTGAACTTTAAAGTTATAAACTGTCGCGCGCTGATGAATGTGTTGCCGTTTTTTTTTTGGTTGTGGCAACCTGCAACAAAGTCATCAGGACCATGTGTTGTTCATTTCTTTTTAGACATTACCTTGTTTGGAAAGCACCAGTGGGAACATTGGTGCCTATGAACAGGCGAGTTACTGTAAAACATACCCTGGCAATTCTTTGTGAGCTAAGTGACCCTTTCAAAGGTTGTTGGTGACCTCCAACTGGGGGATCAAAAAGTCACGGCTTGAATCACCTGGTATATGGAATAAAATGCCACCTATCCAACGGTCACCATGAAAGACAAAGCCCCAACGCTTCGCATTTGACTTCGCATGGTTTTCCCCCAATTTTTCGGTGGACAAAAATCTCACAGAAACCTTTGGGCCATCAATCATCAATCGATAACTTTAGAAAAAACCCACTGCTGCTCCGTTTTTCAAAAGCTGTGTTGTTTTTTTTTTTGGGCAGGCGCTGCATTATCTACAGTTTGCCACCAGGTGGGTGTTCCAAATAAACTCATTGAGTTGGCGAGGGGACCCTCATGCCAGCAAGTGCTGTTGCCAATTGTTCTTGGTGAAATTGTCTACCAATTTCCTCGGCATTTTGCCATGGATTTCCTGTGAAAAGTGCATTCATAAGTCCATGATGACTCCTGTGAGTTCCCTCATGGGGGATTCTCGGTGATTTGTTTCAGCCACCCGCGGAGCCCGATAGGTTTCAGGAGTCCTACCAGCAACATCTCGTTGGAAAGCTGGCAGGGTGGTGTTATTATTTGGCCCGATGCCGATCAGGTCGGCCTTGGACTGGGATGATTTGGATGGGATGAATCGAAGGGATTGGTGCCGTTTTTTTTGTTTAATGTTCACCTCGATCCTTGGGGGAAATGATCCAATTTGACGAGCATATTGTTCAATTGGGTTGAAACCACCAGCTGGACTTGTTGGGTTTTGCTTTAAAAAAAAGTGGCAGTTTAAAAGGGATGGGTTGATTGAAAAGAAAAATTAGGGTAAGCTGGTTGTTGTTGCGTTTCATGGCGAAGTTTCTTGTTGAAATTATTTTGCCAAAAGGATGACACTTTTTTTCTTGACCCTTGAAGCTGACCATAAAAGCATAGAAAAGGTGGAATTTCAATGGGCCAACATTTCCGAATCTGAAATCAAATATGGCAGCCGGCAAGATCCAAAGTCCTGGAAAATCGTCCAAATGGGAATCTAAGGGTACACCGGGACCCTCCCGAAATACCACGTTTCTCCCAACTAGCCGGCCTTATTAAATCGTATTAAGGGCTTGCATATTAACCACCATGATCCCTGAAAAAAAAAATCCTTAAGAAGGCCGGCATCCCTCTCAGATTCCCAGGGTTGATGGTTCAGAAATCCCAAACAGTCACCTGAGATGTCATGTTTAACAAAAAACCCTGTATATTTCATAGGATAAACAACCACCCACCAACTGGTGAGTTGATCCCGGATTTTTTTTGTGAACTTCGTCGGGAACGATCCGTATTTCTCAAGGAATGCCGAGTCTTCACCTCACCCGGGGAGTCTCGACTTGCCAGGAAAATTTGGAACTCTTGTGCTTCCGGATGCACAAGGTACCTGGCAGCACTGCTAGCATCCAAGAGACTGCAGGACTGATGGGCAAATAAATTGGCAATTTCCGATGGGCAAGTCATGTAAATTTCCGCCAAGTGGATGGTGAATAGTAAGGGGTTCCCCCAAAAAAAATGCATTTGAAAATTCAACGATTTAGGAGTTTTCCCAAAAATTCTTCCGGAAAAGTGCTCATTAGATGGCATGTTCATGCATGAAATCCAGAAATTTCTCCCTGAATAATGATCCCTAACTGGCATTTCAATTCATTTCTCCAGACATTTCTCCCAGAAAAATGATGAAAAAGGATGATTTTTTTCATGGAAATAGTCTCCTAAAACCTCAATTTTTATAGATTTTTCTTAAACAAAAAAACGTCACATTTTGGGGGTATCCCCCACCGCACTAACAGTGAAATAATAATCTGTTCATTTTTTTGAAGAGCCCCCTATAAACCTTCACTTTCCACTGTTAGTGGGCCGGGGATACTCCCAAGTCACATTCCAAAAAAAAAACAAATCGTGGATGACCTGTTCGTCAGAATCCCTGCGCTTTGTCCTGGTGGATGGAGGGACCGGAGGCGACGAGTCCGACGAGAGCGAGATTCCACGGGGAGTTTTGGGCCCCCCAAAAGGTGGATGAAGGGAAAAATGGGACCCCAATTTCAGTCTAGAAATCCAGGTTGGTGAAATACTATTCCGAAATTCCATTTGGGCAGATGGATGGCATCCTAATATTCGAAATCAAGATGAATACACTCCCCTAAAACTGACATAATTAGCCTCTCAAAATAGGCCAGCCCCAAAAGGAAACAATCGTTTTCAGGTGCTATGTTCGTTTCAGGGGAGGGTATAAAACCTTGAAAATTGTTCATGCAAAGCTGTAACACAGAATCAGTTTTGTTTGTACTTGAGTTTTCTCGTCCATGAAATCTTGGAAGGTTTGGTGAACTGAATCTTTACGAATCTCTCACTTCCGGCTGCTGACTCAACCTCAATTGCTGGAGCCCTAAAAACTGATGGTTTAGTGGGTCAACTCCAACCCAACTGCAGAGTGGTTAGGTTTGTGATTTTCCCGTTGGGTTTTCTTCCGAAGAAAAGGCAAGGCGATTTTTTCCGCAAAAAAAAAAAGATATATATATATATATATACTTCTATACAAGACTGTAGCAACTTATTGTAGCCTGCAGCTCACTTTTTGAAAGAGCTGTGTGACGGGCATGTTTCCTCCTCCGAATGATGCAAAGTGACGCACCAATCTGGAGGTGCAAGGACCACCTATTGCTATTTAGGTACAGATCCTTGGCTGTAAAAAATGAGGGGAGCCGGTCATAAGTGTTCGAAGGAAGTGGGTTTTGGGAATTTCTGAAGAATCCGTTTTTTGGGAATGCAAAATAGGGCGATTTTGGATGTTGCCAAAAACCACCTCACAAAGATGATGAAATCTCAAAAAGTCATAGCATGGTAGGCAGCACCTTCTGAAGAAACCAGTGAAGACTTTTTCTATTGAACGGCAGTTGGTGAGACCCTGAGGACCCCCCCTGCTGAGTAAAGAAAATGTTTGGGCGTTTTATTCCGGATATTCTACTACCCCTACATCATTAGAAAGATGTGTGTATACATGATTGCCCACAGATAAAATCCGTATTTGCTCATCTTTTTTTCTAAAAATTCAACTCTTTTTTTGTTGATCTCACTTAGACTTCACTAGGCCAACCAGCAACACAAAATCCAGACCAGACGCTGAGATAGTTTAAGAGCTTGATGATGATGATGATGATGATGATGATGATGATGATGATGATGATGATGATGATGATGATGATGATGATTCATGATTCGTTACAAGAACAGGAAATTTGAAGTTTCCTTATATTAAATTTGGTGTTTGGGCGTCATACGTTTATGATTTTGAAGTGTCACATTTTTTGGTCGCATGTTTTACCCGAAACGAGTGGTCCCAGGATTGCAATGTGAGCTTTGATGGCCTTCACTGGCAACCAGGCGTCAACATCTCTCTATCTCAGTCCCTTGGAGAGAAAAAGAACGCGGCAGTTTTTTTTGGAAGGTGCCTTGATATGCATGTTGATTGTAGATATCGACTAAAGATAGTGATACATACTGTTGGTGGAAGAAATCCTGCACCACCTGGTATATATAAAACCCTGTAAATAAAGGGATTAACTATATATCAACTGGTGCAGGATATCTTCCATCAACAGTATGAGAACTCTATCCAAAATTTTACATCATAGAGGTGCGTAACTGTACGTATATTTTTGTTCGCCGTAGGTACATGTGACTATTTACATATTTATTTATATATATATATGGTCACCCCCCCTCCCAGGGCCTACCTGCAGGAGCGGGTGTATCACATATGTATCTTCATCTTCATCTTTCAACTTGTGGCACATGCAAAAACCACTGTAAATACCAGTGTTTTTTGAATACACTGTATGTAAAATAATTTCTATTGCAATCACCTGTCTTAAAAAACACCCAATAATGCAAAACCAGAATCCAGTTCTCCATTTTCAGAAATTCCACCAGAAAATGAAGACCCTCTGCACCAATTCTGAGGTTCACCATCAAAAAACACAGGGAAAATGCATTTTTTCGAAAAAAACAACATAATTTGAAATAAGACATTCATAAAACCTGAACAGGCCCAAGATTCCCAAGAATCCCGATGAACAAAGTGCAGGATTCATGCACAGGCCCAAGATTCCCAAGAATCCCAAGATTTTTTGGAACTTTG
>DF241750.1:18110-66131 GCA_000507305.1 Breviolum minutum Mf 1.05b.01
AATCCCCAATTCATTACAAATAAAGAATCAATTGCACATAAAGATTCTCTTCACAATCAATTGAACCTCTGTATTTCCTACCCTTCAATTGTTTAGAGGGGGAGGGTTTTTTAAACTTCGAGACATTATTGACACAAAAATTGCAAATGCTTCAAGACCTGCTTGCTTAGACTTTAGGTCCCTATAAGTGGCTTATAAGGTAGTATAAGGTGGAAGATTAGCATTGGCGAGGGTTGAAAAAAGAGTGATTTTGCATCTTTAGCGTCATTTTGGTAGGCCCTGGGGGGGGGGTGGGAGCTATATATATATATATATCTATTTAAACGCATTTGAATATGTCATATAACTTCTGCATGTACCCTGATGTTTTAAGAATTTCACTCTGTCTGAAGGTTGTATATATTTTGTTATGTCCCCTAAAAAGCTTGTGGAGAAAACCCCCAGTCCAAACGTGTAGATATTGGGATTGTTGGTCGTGAACCGTCATGTCTTCAACTTAGAGGATGACCGAAAAGCAAACTGAAAAACTCTCACCCCAGCTGTAATGGTCCAAGTACAGCTGTTTTTAGGGTACCCTCCAGGAAACTAACATATCCCCAAAAAATGGCATTTTGAAGATGATTTTCCTTTTCTCAAGGTGGGATATGTTAATCCCCTGGAGGGTATGTTTTTTTTGAGTTTATCTTTTTTGGGCGGGGGTGCCCAAAAAGCAAGTCATGCTCTTTTTTGTTGGTCTGTTTCATCGGCGTTATTTATGGTCACCGGTGCGTTTGTGTGTGTTTGTGTGTGTGTGGTAAAAAGAAAAAAGATACCCTGAAAGGTGAGGAATCTTCAGCCTTTGTTCAGGGCTGGCAAATCATTCTCCTGCTTTTGCTTTTGCCTCTCTCAACAATCATAGGGAAAAATGGAGGTATATATATATATACCCAATAAATACCCACTATTTAAGGTGTATATGCATTGATTATTAAGGGTATATACCATCCCAAGGATTTCCCAGCATTTTCCTGGTGCCTGGTGCATGGAAAATCGGTCGAGATTTGACGCTCATGGTCAAATGAACCCATCTGGAGAAGGTGCTTGCTTTTGCTAATTTCCGGGTTTGGAGGGCGTTGAAGAAATGCAAGCACCAGGAAATACAGCATAGAATGGGACAGATTAGCAGATCAGAATTTGAATACTGTACAGAAATCAGCGACGTTAATTGAAAACTCAAACAAGGTCAGCATGGATATCCAAATCATCAAGATACAAACACCCAACAAAAATCTGAAAAACTTCACCATCTTCTCGTTGTTTTTCGTGTTCAAAAAAACTCGAGAAGTTTGGTTTGAAAAACCAATGCTTTCAAACCACCAAGGTATTGTAATCCCTCTGCCTGTCGACGATGGAGTTGGCCTTATGTCACCAGGATGAATTCAAAAATCCGCCGCAACGTTGATGTTGGGAGTTGGATGGAGATGTTGGCCAAAGATTTGGATGGAATTTTGCAGATGACCTTCCAACAAAAAGATGAACTTCAAATTTAAGCAAATATCTGATTCAGTTAGAAATTGCGAAAATTGACAGAATTTTTGGGTTTTGAATGACAATATCGACGTTTTTATTGGTTGTGTTTTCGTGAGTCCTTTCTTAGTTGGGCAATTTTTCACACACCCCAAGTGTTGAAACCTGAAAATGTAACTTGCGAATGGATAAAGGGAGATTCGGACCGATCTTGGAAACATGGCTATTTTCAGGTGAACCATCTTTAAAAGTTCGGGAGGTCGGACCTTCGTTTGTGTTGGTTGTTGGTACAGGTAGTTGGTTGTTGGATGTAATTTGTGGTTGGTTGTTGTTCAGTTCGGGAGAGTCTCCGAGACACCATACTTCTTCATGGGCACTGTTTTTGTTGGTCGTGGTAGCACCTGTTTTTCAATGTTTTTTGCTACTTCTTGTAAGGTGGTTATCCTTCAAAATTTGAGGTCTTATCATTGAGCGTGAATAATTTTTGATGAATTGATTTGAATTTTAACTGCATGAACTGCCAATTCCTAAGGATTCCAATAACAAAAAGTGGTAGCTATGGCTGTTTTTTTGTAACTATGAGATGTTATTTTAGGTCAACCAAAAAGGACCATCAAACATCATCTTTTTTGGGTGGCCAAAAAAATCACCCAAACCTTTGGGCCCGACAAGATTCTGGAGGGCAAAAAATTCATTGATACTGTTGATGGCAACCAGAAATCCCGCGAGAAAACCTGTTGATATGGAGAATCTACCATGGTGACTTGCCGAGTTTTACCTTATCTCAGGTGGTTTGAAATCGCCGGATTTCTGGTTGCCATCAGTCCAGGTCCGGTGTTCTTTCAAAAAAAACATGCAAGAATGATTCCGAAACCTTCAGCTGCCAGTATTTTATGGTTCATGTATGGTAATGTAACATTGATCTACATTTTGACGCGTTTTTGGATTCACTGCTCAGTGGAGGTTGGGGGTAGCTTCCCTAAGATCAACCAAAAAAATCGCCCATGAAAAAAAAAGGCCATGCCCAACAAAGGTCCAAAATGGTCATAGCTGTTCTTTTTCGTGGCTTTAGTTTTTTGAAAATTTCGACTGATCAAACCTACTTCCCCTTGGTTTCCCTTGATAAACCCTTACCGGCTTCAGGGGGGGTTCAGTCCCAGTTGACCACCACCAAGCTTGAGGCCATTGAGTATAACTTCACCATCCCAGCATCAGATTTGTTTACACGAAGTCCTGGTGATTGGCACCTCGATCAAGCTGTGGTCACAGGTGTTGGGTTTTTTGGGGGTATTTTTGACTTAAGGTTGCTTTTGGTTGATTTTTTGGGATATCTTAATGTGGAAATGACCCAACCAAGCCAAAAAAAAAAAACATGCTTCGTTGTTCTGGGTTCTTTCCAGGGGCTCGGTTGAGATGGCTTGGAGGTCCGTTCTCATTGGGGTGGTGTTTTTTTCATGTCAAAGCTGCCCTGGGGTGGGGTGGGGAGAAATGGAGGTTGTTGGTGTATCTAACATGTGGTATCAGGTGGTATCAGGAGCTATCAGGGAGCTTAAAACACCAAAGTATAGGTGACAAATCAAGAATTTATGACTAACTTCAGCACCTGAAGTTCTTCATTTTGAGGAGTGACAAAAAATTCTCACGAGTTTTTTTTTTGGCTTCCTTGAGTTCATGGAAGAACTTTTTCAAACTGTCACATCTTCGGAGAGGAGCGATTTTCATTTTCGCGTGAAAATCCTTGAAAAAATATTGACACACCACACCAACGTGAGCGTTTTTTGGCTGCCATTTGCTTCCCCTTTGAATTCCCAACTTTTGAGGGTGTCCGAAGCGTCCGACTGAGGTATGCGTGCCGCTGTTTCTTGTTTTGATGATAAGCTTAAAAAAATGCGGTATGCGGTACCCTCCCTGAAAGTAACATCATAGCACCTGAAAAAAGGCCGGGCCCCAAAAGGAAACTCATCTTCCAACCCCAGCGTTTCAGGTGTTATGTTAGTTTTTGGGAGGTGTATATCTTTTTGACACGGAGTCCCGAAGTGTTTTCCAGGAAAAAGAAATGTTCCGTTGAGTGATTTTGTTTCGGGGAGGGTAAGTTGTTGAGTTTGTTGAGTTTGTGAGTTTGCGGGTAAAGAGCTGCTACTAGGGTGGTTTGGGGGGAAAACAAGGGACTTTTCAACAAAGAAATTTTACCAGAACCTAAAAGGACCTAAAAGGTTCCCACAGAAAGAATCCCGAAAGAACCTGGTGTTTGACAGGTTTGGAAGATGATTTTTCTGATTTTTTTGTCATAAAACCGTGGCTTTGTCAATTGAAGGGAGTGGTCTAAAGGTTTAGCAAGAATACATCAGATTGATACCGAAAAAATGATAAATTGTGTAAAGGGTACACCCCCGAAAACTATAATATGGAACCTGAAAATGCCCCCGAATGGAAAAGGAGAAACCTCTCTACAAATCACCAATTTTGGGGGTTAGTTTTAGGGGGTGTAGTTCCTTTCAAAGGTTGTCCTAGGCATCGATTCGTCAAATGTTTTTGGCGTGTGGATACCCGAAGGTTCAACGGTTCAGCCCTAGAAGATTTGGAGGTGTTTCAAAAAAAAATGCATTTTCACACCAAATCCCCCCGACCAAAAAAATGAAGAAAAAATAGATAGCAGATAGGCCCTGGAAAATTAACGGCTGGAACCCAAAAATTGAGGTTTGGTTCAGATGATTTTCCGCTTGAATTGGGTTTATTTTAGGTTCCAGCCGTTCATTTTCAGTGGTGCAGGAACGAGGCTTCCAGTGCGAAATTCTGGGATTTGTTTAGGGATGGTGAAATTGTTTTGACAGCTTAATTTACCAAGGATTCATGAAGAAGAGGAGCGAAAAGGAGGTTTCCAGAGATCGTTTAGACATTTGCTAGGTGGTGGTTTCAAATATGTTTTATTTTCACCCCTATTTGGGGAAGATTTCCCAATTAAACTCATATTTTTCAGATCGGTTGAAACCACCAACCAGTTTTGCATTCACAGAAATATGTTTCCATTATTTTGTTAGGGAAAGTTATTGTTTTGACCTCAATCCTTCAGGCGGAATCTTCCAAAGTGGCAAGGTGGGCCCCTACCAGTTCTAAATGGTGTTTTGGGGCCCCTATAAATAGGATAACTTGGGGTTATTTCACCCTACTTATAGAGGCCCCATTTCACCCCCATTTATAACTGGTTTTTTCGGGAGCCACCTGGTTTTTAATGCATAGAGCCGGGAACCTTCGGAACATCCCTTCCTTACCCCCCCAGACGTTACGCAATCACATCGCGATTTGATGGTTGTTGTATGAAGGATGAAGATGTATTTCTTGCTGGCAAATGTTTGAAATTACCCATGAAAATGTCAGATTATTATCTATATCTTTAACTTATACACATATATATGTAATATATATATATATGTAATATACACATATATATGTGATATATATATATATATACGTTTATTCATGTGTTTATATTTATTTCCTTACATACACAATTAACGTAGCCTTCTACCTCCTTATGCCAAGTTTCGCGGTTTCGGAGCTGGCCTTTTTTTCACCTCCCATGGGAACCTCCAGGTTTCACAGATCCAGCAGGTTTCGTTACTGCAGCCCAAGCAGTTCATGTGATTTCGCCACTTGAAACGGACCGAAGAACTCCAAGTTCCGTTAGGGATCCCGGGGAAACAGAGCGAAACGCTGCATAGCAGTAGCCCTAAGCGACCGAACTTCGTAAAGGGAAGCCGATATTTTGCCTAAGGAAAAAAATGGAAGACACAAAAAAAATCGTAGTTGAGACACTGGAGTTGGAAAAAATGTTTTTGTTGTCTTTTTTGTGAAGGGTTTTGCTTGTGGATGTTTTTGAAAGTGTTGCAAAGGTCACTTCAATCTTTGAATGGGTATACAAACCCCTTCTATTGGGTTGAAGACAATCCCATACAATCCACTATTAATATAGTCTATTTTGTGGAAATAATGGCAGTTTCGACCCCATCACCTATGTACCCTTCAGAAAAAGATAACAGCCATCGTTTCGAAGATGATGTGGACTCGATCCCTGCTGGGCCAGGGTCATGTCTATGTAGAGACATGTCCCATGTCCATGACTTCTGAGGGTCTGGCAACATGTGCGGTTGGATGGTGTTTTTCAAACTGGGTTCACTCCACCTTCCGAGCATCACAATGGTGTCTGATATTTTTCTCACCCCAAAAAAAACACACAAAGCATCTCCCTGAAACCACGACTTCACCGGGCCCCAAACAGCAAATTTTTTCAAGACACAGCTCCTGGCAGTGGTGCCAAACTGTTTGTATCATTATCCACTCGCCAACAAAAAGAAAAGGAAACTGGAAAAAAAGTTGATGTTTTACATATATATATATATACATATTCCCTTCTAAAATCCAGAAAAACTTAGGAAAAAACAACACCTTCGTTTTTTTTGGTGGTAAAAAAAATGGGTGGTAAAATTTCGTTCCAGAAAAAATATGGATCATCGAAAAAAAACGGCAAAAAACACCTAAGGATCGTTGGACCTCTGGTGAGCAATGTGGCACATTGTACCTTAGGTTGGCACAGCTGTTCCGTGCACCTCGGTGAAAAAACATTCGAAGATTGCGGGGTCTGGGCAAGTTTTGGGGTGGTGGGTACTGTTGATGATCCTGGTTCAGTTCAGAAATCCCAACCACCCATTCCCACCCTGAATGGATGGACATCTTTTAAAAACCCTTTCCGTAAATCATGGGATTTCAACTAGCAACATCAACTGGTAAACGCAGGAGTTCTCAACCATTCACTATATTGTTATCAGCTTGGGGGATGCTTAACCCCCACAGGTTTAACGAATGGTTCACCTGAAAAAATGGATGGATGATTTCCAATTTCCTGGAATCGCCTTTTGCAAGGGCTTTTTTTTGAGGTGAAGCATGTTAAACTTCAGGGGTGTAAAAAAAGTGGCCCAAAAAAAAAAGGTTCGTTTGGGATTCCCCTACTCTCAAAATGTTTCTTTATCCTGGTAGGTGACGATTGGACCCCTGGGGGTTATATGCAAGACCTTAAAATGAATGCCTGGAAGATGATTCATTTCCTTGACCCGGCCTATTTTCAGGGTCTATGTTTGTTAGTTTCAGGGCTTCCCGGGTTGATCTCTGAGACTGGGTTTGGATACACCAAAATGTCGGATTTCGGAAACGTGAAAAATGCATGTCTGGAATGGTGGTCTGTTCTTTTTCGAAGCATCATTTTTTGCTGGTGGATTTTTTGGTATCATTTTCAGAACCACCCAACTATTGAAGGTTTGAATGTTTTTTTCAGATGGTACAAATTGAAGTTCCACGCGAAATCCCCGGAGTTCCTGCCGCAAATCCCGCTCTGAATGATGGCCATCCATGGGGAAGCCGAGGGAAATCAACGGTGAAGGACTGGCCTTGCTACCGCAGCTTCTTCGAGTTTTTCACTCCTGCGCCTCGGTGATAAATTTGATGTCCGGGCGTTTCGGGGCAATGTTGCTATAGAACGTTTGTCTGTTTAAGGCTAAGGTGATGTCTTTACGGATTTTACCATGGTAAATCACCATTAAAACAACCAAATGGGGAATGTGTTTTGGTTGTTTTCCCGCCACCGGGAAAAAAAGCAAATCCGATGAGATGATGATATTTAAGGATGAACATCTAGCCAAAATCTTAGTGACTGGTGCTTAGTTGAGTCGGACTGAGGGAATGAATCTCATGGGTCATTCAGTTGAGTCTGTTCATTCCTTTACTATGTAAGGACCCAGAAATTTCTACCATTTTGCCAGCTCTTTGAATGCTGCATTGTATGCTCAAGCTTCACTAGCTAACGACTCAGATTTTTCAGGCTCGGGGTCGAAGAACAGGATTCTGAGGGGCGAGGTCCCCCCAAAGACTAACAGAGGTTGAGTTTGGAAGATGATTTTCCTGTTCATTTTGGTGTGATTTTTCAGGTTTCAATAAAAGATAGATTTTGGCAGCGATTTTTTTCCGCCCTGACACTTCGGGACAAAAATCCAAGCGGTTGGATGCAGCTGCAAGTTGCCATGAAGAATCACCACTCAGGGAATATGGTTTTTACCTTTTCCAAGTATCTTGGGCCAATGTAGGAAAAGAATAAGTCTTGCATTTGTTCGCATTGCATCATCGTCAAAACGAACAGCAAAAGTCTCAAATGAAAGGTAGGAATCGTGCCGAAATGATGGTGTTTGGGTTGATTGATGCCTTCTTTTTTGCTCGCATTTGTACAGACATAAGAAAAACACAACTACCACCTCCACCCACCACCACATAGCAAGTGGGAGGTGGCACTACCACCTGAGGGGGATGGAATCATATATATATATATACATAATGTATGGCATTTCATTGTAGTGACCTCAGATGGTAAATCATCCCCCAAACTTTTCAGCAAAATTTGGGGTAGCTGGTGATATATCACGAGTTTCACCCAGTTTTTGTGGAAAAATCTGTAGATATATTGAATACACGGGGGAAAAAAACGCGTTTTTCAATTGATTACAGCCTAGCATTGAAAGACCTTGGGATATACTTCGCAATTCTCTGCACGTTACCCAGATATTTATACCCCTCGATGACTCTTGACTTTGTATTGAAATACCTTCTTGATTTGTTTCGGTGTGTGTTTTTTTTGTTGGTAGCTTCAAAGAATGGCATCCCTAAAAAATCACCCAATCACCCCCATTTGGAATCCCCACAAAATCATCTTCCAACCAAACCGACCAACCCATGACTTTGGGCCAAGGTCCTGGGCTCAACCAGTCAGAGGAGGGGGGGCCTGGAACATCCAAAACATGTTTGAAAAAGGTAAATGCCATCCAAAGATTTGGTGGAGAAAATCCAGCCAAAATGTTAGTTAGAATCCGGGAGTGGTTTTTCCAGTTTTTTTTTGGATTTTTGTTGTTGTTGTTGTTGTTGTTGTTGTTGTTGTTGTTGTTCTGGGATGGTTTTTGATAAGAGGTTTGAAGCTACCTCTGAAATTTCAGGAACCTTTTTTTTTCTGAAAAGTTGATTTTTTCTTGGAGATGTTGCCCGGGATGTTTTTCTTTTTAACTTGATAAGCTGAAAAGTTCGAGATGAAAGAGATTCAACATAGATTTTCTATGCGTTGAGAAGGAAAAAAGCAGGAGAGATAAAGGACCCAAAAGAAAGGGATATACAGATATACAACTAAGATCACAGGCAACCAAATCCCCCCAAAACAATCAAGAAAGACCATCAATCCTCCAAGCAATGGAAAAAAAGGCCTATAAAACCCCCCAAAAAAAATCCTCCCATAAATTGCCAGGACGAAGACTATGTGGATCGTGGATTATGGCAAGGTGGCTTAGGCCTTTTGAATCACAGTATTACTCCTGGAACCTGGTTCAGCATGGCAGATCCCATTGTCGCTTGGGTCGAAATGGCAGGTGGGGGGGAAGAGATTTTCCCGAAGGACGCCTTGGGATCCAGTGTTTTTTTTTTCGAATGGAACATCGGATCGTCCCCCCGATTTTTTGTTCAGGAAGGTCTGCATCTTCAAAAAGATGTTCATTTCGGACATTGACCACTTCAGTTTGCCAGAGGAGTTGTGTTTTTTATGACAAATTGGGAAAGCATAAATTTGGACCTCAGTGGGGGGGTGGTAAAAACAAAAGGTCATCTACTAGACATGTAGCCCTTCTGGTAACATAGCTGGAAGATCCCTGAAATAGGCGATTTTTGGTGCTTCCAAACATGTTGACCTATGTTGACCTTCTCGTCAGCATATCTCCATGAAAAATTCATACAGAATCTCAGGTGATAACACCTTCCAAGGAAAGAATCCTTTGATTTTTTCATTCTGAATTGGAGAGGATATGAAAGATATGAAAGGATTGGATTTTGTAGCCAGCCAAGTCCGCGTAAGAGAATTCCCCTTCAGTGTCTCAAGTTTTTTCGTTGATTCCCCCGGAATCATTGGCAGCCGTTTTTTGTGAAACTACTCCCTTTCGATCTCACTTGGTAAGCCAAGTTTTGTTGAAAACGCTTTCGTTGCTGAAATGCCTTCATGGGAATGTACAGGTACTTCCCCCCCGGAGGAAATAAGGCCTTTTTCGGGGACTTGTTACGGCCGCCGAGGGGGGTGGCATTGGGGTGCCCGTTTTCGGGCTGATTTTTGAGGCCATGAAGAGTGCCGGACCCGGTCTTTTCTATATGTGCTGGTGCTGGTCAGGGGAAGGTGGGTCGCGGTGGATTTTTGATAAGGTTTCGGTTGCAACGGGGTTGCAGTTTGGCTGCAAAACAACAACAACAACAACAACAACAACAACAACAACGACAACGACAACAACAACAACAACGACAACGACAACAACAACGACAACGACAACGACAACGACAACAACAACAGCGACAGCAACAGCAACAGCAGCAACGGCAGCAACGGCAGCAACGGCAAATAATGATAATAAAGGTTCAAATGCAATTGCAAATGCAATCATGTAATCTGTAATCGTTAATTTGTAAAAAGAAGTGAACAACATCAATTTGTACATCACAACTATCTCATCAACTGTTGACTTTGCATCTCGACTCAACATCAAAAGGGTATGCAAATCCACCACCGTAGATCAAGTTTACCACCCACGGTCTTTCAGAGGCTTAGAGCAGTCACCTGGCCTCTTGGTCCGACCCTTCCCCTTCTTGGGCTTTTCCCCTGTGAAACATGGTGCTTCCCATTTGATTTCAGGCAACTTCTCATGCCAACAACACGAGGATTTTGCGGTGACAGCAGGTGGGGGGGTTTTTGGTGGTTTGAGTCAAATGGAGACGTTGAGGTTTCTGGTAAGGTTTCTGATTGGAAATTTTCATGGGAAATTTTGCCAAAATCCTGACTACATGACCAACCGTAAAATGCTGGAAACTGGAGTGTTTGGAATGTAGAGAGGGTTCTTGTGCATTTGAAAATGGGATTAGCCTCACCTTGGCGAATGACCATAGTACCAGCAAATATGATGAAATCATAGTACCAGGTGACACCTTGAATTATCATGGGTGAAATCTTGTTGATCTTCCATTTTTGTTTGTTGTTTTTCGTTTGATAGTGTTTTCCAGGCGAGGTTCATTCAAGCTTCAAAATTTGGGTGTCAGTTTGGTGAATTCACGAATTATGAGCCAACATTCGCCATTGAAAATGATTACGTGAGTCATATGTTTTAATTGTGTTTATGCATAGTGTAGTATAGTGTGTATTTAGATATTGTACAGGTGATGAAGAAATCTAAATTTAGAAGCAAACATTCAAGATATGTTAGCACATGATTGCACTTATTTGTTGGCATGGTGGGGCCTGATGGCGCAACCGAAACGAAAACTTGAAACAAAAAACGGCTGCAGTGGAGAATTTTTTTGGAGGAAAAATATTCTGAACCAAGTTGAACTGAAAAAAGTTAACTAGGTGGTGGTTTCATTTTTTTCCATCCCTACCTGGGGAAATGATCTAATTTCACCAATATTTTTCAACTGGGTTGAAAACACCAACTAGTTAATGGCTGGAAATTGACAAAATTTCTGAGCAAATTATTTTGACCAACCATTCGCCGCCGGTTTGTCACCCTAAACTGGTGGGAATGTAAGGGAATCCTCCAAAAAGCCCTTCAGAACGTTGGGTGTCCCCAACAAAACCCTGATAAATGAGTTGTTGGAACATGCAGGTTTTGCAACCAACTAAAAGTATGGGACCCCCAACTACCTTTATTCTACGCTCCCTGAAACTAACATAGCCCCTAGAAATAGACCCATCCCGAAAGGAAAGGATCGTCTTCCAATCATCCATTTTCAGGTGCAAATCATTTATTTTCAGGTAGGGTACACTCCGGTAAACTAACATAGCTGGCTGGAAAATGGACCCTTATTGAGTCGATGTAGTTCCTATTGAAAATGGTGATTTTGCAGCCAGCAAAATTAAGTTTACCAGAGGGTAATTTGCCCTAAATTTCATGGCTTCCAGGTTGTTTTTTCGATATCTCCAAGGTCTCTTCGTCATGGAAGGGCCACACACTCAAGAAGATGCCTGGTTCAATGCACGAGTTGATGAGATTCGTTTTTTTCATCGTTTCTTCACGAAAATCGCGGTGGCAAAAATCCATGTTGTCAATAGATAAAAAAGATGAAGTTGAATTTTTTAGACTGTTTCGATGCCGGATCGATGCCCCAACTCTTGGAGAGAATCACCAGGTGTTTTTTTCAAACGACTATATGCGTGTTTCCAAAAATAAGGGTATTCCAAAATGGATGGTTTATAATGAAAAACCCTATTAAAATGGATGATTTGGGGGTACCACTATTTTCGGAAACCTCCATATATGCTTCAATTTGGCCTTGATTTCTTAACAGCAACCAACGGGGAACTTCGAAGTTCGGCTTCGTAAATAGATGCGAAACTTCGTCGTGGACCCAACGCTTGCAAACCAAGGTTTGCCCAGGAGATGTTGTCGGCTCCCTTTGAAAAAAACTATATACCCTCCGGGGAACTAACATATCCCCAAAAAATGGCATTTTGAAGATGATTTTCCTTTTTCTCAGGTGGGATATGTTAATTCCCTGGAGGGTATGCCTAAACCCTGTCGCAGTGGAAATTCACAATCTACTCATCTACTACCCGTTTTTTTTTGGAGAAGCCTGCTAAAAATAAACCTTGACTATCCATTGTTGCAGTGTTGAGGTAGGGCCCTGTATTCATTTATTTATTCATATGATTTATATATATATTGATGGATGCCGAGATTCAAATCTTTTGTTCGGGAATGCTCAACTGAAACGAATGGTAAACGAATAGCTACGGAAATTTTGTTGCTGATGGCGGAACGCCCCAGAAATAAATCTTTCGAAAGTTCCAGGTAGAAGGTGGTTTTGTTTAAAGCATGTTCATCATTCAACTGGCAAGTACACAAAACAAAAAACACTGAAATCTGCCAGATGTATTTGTGTTTTGTTGTAGCTTCTTATAATATGCTACTAACCCTCCAGGTAAATTTTGGAAATTCCTTACCTGGCTAACCAAGGGGATCGGGATATATGTTGCAAGGAGGGTTCCCCCCCAAAAAAAATAGAGCTACCTGAGGAGCTCACCATTGTACACGGCAGCACGCTGGAGGTGGTTAGACAAAAATGAGGGGAGTGTGATGGGCTTGGAAGCCAACCTGTCGTGTTGAAAATCAACCTGTCTGAAAGATATGCATAGTTAGATTTTTGGTATGTAGAGAGTTATGCTTATAGTCATCTTTGGATGTTAACTATCCACATTTACAAATCCATCTTTTTTGCTGCTTTTTTGTCGCTGAATTGCCATGGGTTTCTTTTTTCTCTGCAAATATCCAGGTTGAAATATCACTTTAAGATAAGAATATATACACATGTATCTCTACCATTTATTTTCTATGTTTATATATACATATTCCCTATATTTGCATATTTGTGATTTGTCCATGTATATTTCTATCAAAAAATATGCGTGTATATATATATATATGTTAATCTATTTAAATTATATCTCATGCACACATTTACGTGTATATATATATATATATACACCCTAGGTAAGTTACAAAAAATGGACACGATCTGTTCTTTACCAATGANGGAAGTTCAAAAAATGGACACGATCTGTCTTTTCCAAATGAGATCACTTGAAATACATTGGTCGTACCCTTCTTGAAAAGGCCAATGATTTTTGCTGATCATTCATGTTTTAGTTTTTTTTTGCAGGGTCATTCCATTGTATGTTGATTGATAGGTTGCCAATCTAGACAGCCTTGACAGATTTCAGATTTGCACCTCAAGCACTGATCAGCGGCCTGGCCATTTGTGGATGAAAAACTATCCAGCTACTGTAATTATATTGGGAATTATAGGGATTATGATAAGCCAGGAAAGAAGGATCCCGAAATCAACCGATCAGATCCAATCAGCCCCCTTGGAATTCTTCCCTTGTCCCTTCTGGTAAAACCTCTGTCCGGTTTCAGCCCGCAAATCTTTTGCCGCCGTCCCGGCGGCCGGCAGTTCAATATTTCCGGTTCTGGGCTTCAAGCCGGTGACTACATGACAGCCATTCACGTCACGGATAAATGTTCGGGTCTCTTTGGCCCCGATTTGTTCGATGTGTTTGCTACACCGTGTTTGTTGAGAGAATGTTTTTAGCCCCCTCTACAATCAACCAGGAAAATTACGTGCATGCGAAAATTTGCAAGGAAGACATGGGGATAGCCAAAATTTGTTTGGAGGTAATGTGTATTGATTGAATGGCTGGAATTGTAAATCTGATGTTATTTGACCGTTGGCTTCGCCTAGATAGATCATAAATGCATCTACTCGTAAGATCAACAAATGAGACTGCGTTGTGAAAACGTTTTTTTCCCAAGTTCATGGCACCAAGAAACGAAAAGAATATCAGGTCCATAATCTCAAGCCACTGTGGATCAAAATGATTGGACCCCCCATATTTATGGGTCCCAAACACAATCAATTCAAAATTGTTTTTTAAAAAATGACTATGTAGAAGCATCTATAGATTTGGGTTACAAAATGGTTTGTCTTCACACAGTACTTTGCTACAAGAAATTTGTGTATAGCATTTTGTAGCCTTTAGTGGCTAGCCATTTTGATTCATAGGGAAAAAATAGCTACGTGCATTGATCAAGTTTTCCATGGCAATTTCCAAAAAAACTGCCTCCAAAAAAACGCTGCGGGAAGCGAAACGGAAAATATACCCTATTTTAAGTAGGTTATATTCCATTACTAACCATTTACTAACTTGCTGGGACATTCAAGTAGTCAACCAACCCATTATAGAGGTGAAAGAATCCATTGATCCTAAGTACCAGCAGGACATACCAATAATTTTCCTTGTAATTTCCTATATCTGATGAAACGGGTTTCTCCCCGGTGAAACCCATGAATTTTCTGTCATTTTGTGTGTCTTTTTTTCTCGGGGGCCGTAGTTCACACCCTCATGTGTAAGTGATGTTTGGTGGTTTCACCTTGAACTGTGAGAAAAAAATCACCTGGTAATGAGTTGGTGGATTGTCTTCCCATCTTTTTGGGATGTGATGTTCACAAAAAGGCATATGAAAACGGATGTCTTGAGCGAAAGTATCTCAATGATTCACGTTGACCTGGAGTTGGATCCAATCTTTTTCGTTGCAAAATGCTTTGGATGATTTGTGTGTTTCTAGGTGGTGGTTTCAAATATTTTTTATGTTCACCCCTATTTGATATTATTTGATCCTATTCGGGGAAATGATCCAATTGACTAATATTTTTCAAATGGGTTGAAACCACCAAATAGGTTTGCTTTGTGTATAAATGATCCCATTCGTTCTTAAATCACACTAAAAAAAAAAACATGAATAATCTAAGGGTCCCACGCCCACCTAGTTGAAATTTCCACCCCCCCTCAAGTTAGTCCCTGGAAGTTTAACAGCTTGCCCCTGTCACTTTACCAAAGCCCTAATGGAAAGAAGCTGTCTCTTCCAACTATCATTTTTCTCCAACCGTTAATCTGTCGTTTTTGGTGTTTTTTTCGCCAGGTGATTTTTGTGGGTTTTTGTTGGCCTACAAAAATGGTGTGTTTGTTTTTTTCAGAGATTTCCGGAAGCATATTTTTTCAAACCTTTCCCATGACCACCCTTGAGGTTCAAGTTACTTAAATGTGACCACTACTGATGGATATTACTATCATTTTGGTGATGCACCTTGGGTCCTTGCAAGTGGAAGTCCAACCCCCGGGACCAACCCCGGGGGGAAGGGGAATCAACCAAGGGAAACCGGAACAGTTTTGGTTGTGAAACGTTGGTGTTTGTTGGGGCATTTTCAGGTCCTCCTGGTCCTGAATTTCCGAAATGAAGGCTTAAATTAAGAATAGAATCATAGGAATAAATGCCAATAATAATAAAGATCAATAAAGATAATAGTACTATGATAAGAAAAGAAAAAGAAATATTGATATGAAATAGAATAATAGAAATAAATGTTGTTTAGATGTTTTGTACATCCCAGGTGGGTGTTTGGGATTTGTTTGAGATGTGGAAAAAATTCTCATGATGGGATCCGCCGAATATCAAGAAAGGTCAGGTCATGTCGGTCATGTCCTCAGCGTTACAACATGGAAAACGTTGAAACCGAATCTCCAAACGAAAGAAATTGAGCCATGAAAAACAAAAAACCTCCCTACTTTTCCATCAAATCCTGGCTGTTTAATAGGGATCCAAAAAATAATGGTTTATTATAAATACAATAATTCCCACAACTGGGTAGGATGTCATTCCCCGCCCTAAGCAACCAGGGGCCTTTATAATGGTATGAAATAATCCCTATACAACTGGGTAGTTGTTCATCCCCTATCGAGATCTCAAGGTGATGGAGGAACAGTTGCCACCTGGATATTTCAATCTCTGTTGGTGTCGTATCTTGGACGGATGAGCTTCGAAGTTTTGATTTCCTGGATGTTTACCGAAAATGCTGGAAAAAAATGAGCATTTTTTTCACCTTGGTTTTGAAACCAGGTGTTGCAAGGACTACTAACCCATGAGATGATGATGATGATGATGATGATGATGATGATGATGATGATGAATGCTGTTATGATTCGATGGTGATCATGCGATTTTTGCGGCACAACAAAAATCGTCCAACAAGTCATTGGCAATTTTTGGTTCCAATAATTTGTGCTTCCCAAAAACCGATGCCTTTTTTAACACTCTCCCTGAAACTAACATGTTCGTTCTGAAAATGGATGATTGAAAGATGATTCATTTCCTTTTGGGGTTAACCGCCATCTTTTCAGGTGCGAACTGGCTGTTACTCTTTCTCCCATCATGGTTCAGTGGAAAAAGTGGAAAACTACCCTGAAATGAAACAGAAACTTTCATATTGGAGATATACAGTATACATCCCATTTTCCTTCCTGAACCCATGATTTTTGGAGGATCCGGGCATCTACTTTCACCATATATAAGGATCCAGGACCCAGGATGACTTTCAGGTGGGATGACCATCCTCAGATATACCTCAGATACCCATCTTACTATCACCATATATTTTTATTTTTGGATTCCTGGGATTCCTATGACTTTTCAGGTGGGATATGACCATATTGACCATCCATCCTCAGACCATAAAAACCAATAGGTGGATCCCATGGGAATGAGTTTTTTTGTTATTTTCCAGGTCTGGGGCCTGACGTGAATTGCCAGCAAGAGGTGCCGTTGGGTTCGGGATTGGATGTGAGAAAACGTGGGGGGGTGAATTTTTTTTCCCCCAGGTGAAGGGCGGCAGGTTGTTTGGACCAGGATGCAACAAAAAGTGATGCTGTCCAAAAATGGCTGGTGGATTTTCAAATTGAGCGAAGATGTAGCGAAATGTATTCGATATGTTATGTTTCCGAAAAATAGGGGTACCCCCAAATCATCCAATTTGAAAAACATGGGTTTTCTATTATTTTCACCCATCCATTTTGGGGTTTTCGCCCTAATTTTTGGGTCAACACCCAACTAGTTATGGCAAGGTGGAGTTTTGTGTAACAAAAATCCTGAGGCTTGCGGGGCTTCCTTTCGGGGTGCCGTGCTTAAACCCTAAGGGATGGTTAATTGACACCCCTTTAGCAACCATTTGGCACCCGAAATGGAAGGTCCAGGTTGGTACATAATGGGACTTTAACTACCAACCTCAACTGGGTTTTCGTTTACCGGAGTTCGGGTTGCCATCAACAGGTATGTAAACTCATATCGACAATTTTGCTTGGAGGCTTCAGGCATATCAAAATTCCATGGAGATTGGAAGTCTTTTTTTGGTGGAGGGAAAAGGGACCGCCCAATCGCCATCCTAACGCTCAATGGAAAAGCGGACCACGCAGCCAAATTGAGCAGTGAAAGCTACAAAGTGACAGATGACCAGTGATTTTTTTGTTGACAAAACCCTCGGCAAGTTGAATTTTTTGGTGGAGGATTGGATGGATTGTATATACTGCCCGGAAGTGATTGAGATTGTGATGGCCGCCCCTTAACTGGGCCTGGTGAGTGGCCATTTTTTTTTACCTGTTTGTTGTTTCCTCCTGGGCTGGCCTGCGGTTATGTGCTCATGAGAATCCCTGTTGAAAATCGAATGGGATAAGGGTGCTTTTGGTAGGCAGTTAAGGGTCCCATTTTCATCCATTTTTTCGCTGCTACTCGACGTTTTCAAACACTGAATTTTTCAAGTCCAAAAAGACATTGACTTGTGACTTGGTGCAGCATCCACCTTCCAAAGAAAAAAATGGAAATACTAAAACTCTCATCATCTCACAACTTTTGCTCACCAAAACTCACCAAAAAAATATCACCAAAACTCCACCCAGCTGCCAAAAAAAAACACCAAAAACTCCATCAAAACGTCAGGATCATTGGACCTATGTTCGCAGCCTCAAGGTGAAATGTCCTAGAAACTTGGCGGCATTAGCAGGGGTCCAGGTCCTCAAAATAGCCCCATTTTTGAGGGGTCAGGATTAAATTAGGGCTGGTGAAAGTTGGAGTGTTTGGGTTCTTTTTTTGGGGGGGGTCCAAAAAAGCCAAGCCAAACCAACATTTCGAGGCAACATTTCAACAACCTTTTTTCCAGATACAGGAAAATAAATGAACCCGCACTAGGCTTTGATCGGTATTTTTTTGGGGTGGTGGGATTTGGGTGACCCGACAAGACCTGGCGGGAAAAATCTTCGACCGATTTGCAGATGCAGCATCTGAATCAGATCTGCAGATTGAGATCGATTGAGGAAACACATGTTTTTTCTTAATCTACCTATCGGGGGGAGCGAGTCATGAGCCGCCAGGGATGGTGTATTTTCCGATCCTAGATTTTCGGAGCGCTGTTTGAAGCCCAGAAAACCTCTACAAATCACAAGGGTTGCACCCAAAAATCCCTCCCACAATTCCAGTCAAACAATCGATCAAAACCCTGGTTACCTGTTTATAGGGGCAAATACTACCCAGTTATATGGGGATCATAGTAGGTCATTGTAAGGATCCTGTTCTTAACCAACAAGTATAAGGTGGTGTCACAACTAGGTGGTTTCGGTTTCAAATTATCTACTTTCAGAGATGATCCACATTTGACTTGTGCACGTTCTTCCGGGGGTGTTTTGAAACTTTCAAATTTCCACCTAAGGTTATGATAACCAAAACTGGGCTAATTCTAGGAACCAGTACTTATTCAAATGAAAAAATCCCTAGAATTAGCTTAAAAGGTTCACATAAACCTAAGGCAAAGGTGGCTTTTGTTTTTTTTCCTCCGAAAAAAGCTTGGCACTGTCTCGAGGCAACCTCTATAACTTCCAGGAGGCTGCTTGGGCGTTGGGTGTTGGACCAACCCCCCCACCCCTATTAGCAGCTAGTTTGGAAAACTGGACCTACAGATGAGAGAGAGAAGGAAGAATTTCAAGAAATATATAATATATCTTCCCCCCACCCCCATTCCGGGAAAAAAAACAACAATGAAGAGGGGTAGTAATTAGGTGTCAAAGGATGATGATTGATTTTTTGTGTGTGTTTTGAAATTCCTTTGGGATTTTTTGCGGGGCGATGGAAAATTCACCATTTGAAGATGTATAGCCTATGGAAAATGGTGATTTTCCATTGCCATGTTAGATTACCAGAGGGTAGTTCTCAGTTTTCGGGAATCCCAAAAACCTGACCAGCTTTTTTTGGTGGAAACCAAAAAAAAAACGGTGGTGAATCTCTACGCTACTTTGCATTGTTGAGACCAGCTGACCTTGGCATTTTTCAGATTTTTTTCCAGGGCTCCGAAAAAAGATGGTGCATCTTTCAAGGGTCATCACATGATATGCCCATTTTTTGGGGGGGAATCCAAGAAATGCAGCAAATTTATAGCATTTTTTTTGAAAGGATTTACCGAAAGTAATAATGCCGCTTGTTTGGGTTGGGTAATATAATGACTCCTGTCTTTTTCTGGTGCAAAAAATTGATGGTTTTTTTTGGCAGAGGAGATTGGTGTAAACCACGAACAACTTCCTTTTTTATGATCTCCCTGTAAATTTCCTCTAGGTTAAAATGGGGCGTTACCATTTTCTAGTAAAACAAAAAAAACCATTTTCGAGGGGAAAACCGAGGGTATGCACTCTAGAAAGTGATGGGCCTCCACCCCTTCTGGGTAATTTGCAGTGGTATCTTTTTTCATGTTTCTTGTGTTTTTAGTCAAACCGAAATTCTTCAAGTGGAACCAAAAAAACACGGCAAATGATCTTTTTGCTGGTCATTGCGGTTTTACGAAGATCTGACCCACACTTCCCCGTCAATCCCCACCCTGGAGGTATGTAGCCTATGCTGGTGGCCATGGGATGTACCAGATAGCGATGGAGAAGCCTGCGTTATGGATGTCTTGCGTGTACCCTGGAGATTCGCGAACCAGGAAAAGTTGAAAACCTGGATTTTTTCGTTGGCCAAATTTCTTGCATTGAAAGTTGGCCGGTTTTAGCGTTGTTGTGAATAAAAAGCTGATAAAATAGTTCTATACAAATGTTTTCTTTATCCAAAACACATGTTTTTTTCCGCCGGCCTCTTCTAACGTGAAGCCGATGATTTGGAAAAGGTAAACCAAAATTGTGAAGCCCTTAAGTTGATTGGAATTCCTCCAGTCGAAAAGGATTGAAAGAATTACTAGCCCAAAAACTATTATTTTGAACACAAAAATGGAGATGGTTCTGGAATTAATCACCCAAAACTAACATAATTTTCAGATGGAACACCGAAACATGGAGGTGTGATTCAGATGATTTTCCATTTTCAATTGGGTGATTCTTAGGTTGTTTAGTTTAGCCGTTAGAAAAAGGATACACAAATCTGTGTTTTTTCATAGATTTCCACATATTTCCGATTCATTTAAGTTTTTAAGAATAGTTAAACTTTTGACTTTTAAAGCCTTCTTACCGAGAATGGACCATGAACTCCCAAAAAAACAGATGCCAATTTTTTGTTTAGCAACCCTCAGTCAAAGGTCAACCTCCCCCGAAACAGGTTGTTTCAGGTCCGGGGGGGATCACCCCGCCTAAATCAAACCTTGGGGAAATTGCGATTTTCTCCCAAAACTCATGTCATGGAGGGGGTTTACCAAATCCCTGAAACTAAGCAGCAAGAAAAAAAAACCTGAAAATAGGGCCTAAAAAACAAACCCCAAGATCGATTTCAGATCATCGTCTTCCAACGAAATCAATTTTCAGATTTTTTGCTGTTAGCTTCAGGGAGGTTGTTCAAAACTTTATTTCTGAATCAACTACTAAAGCCCATAAGTTGACAAAACAAACACTCTTGATTTGAGTTTTATGGATTTCGGAGGTTTTATAGCTAAGGATATCTTCCTGGGCTTTTTAGGCACGTATATGTGATGTTGTTCAGATAGGTTTTCCATGCCCAGCAGACGAGTCAGAAAACCTCACCTCTTGAAGCTATTTTTCCTAAGGCGGTAGGTGTGGCTGTGATGTTTTGTTGCACTTCCATGTCTCTCTTCATTGTGCTTTGCTACTTGGCATGGTTTAAAAAAATTGGGAAGGGAAAGTTTGGTGGCTAAATGTGTGTTTGATTTTGTGGGTGGGGGGATGGTTAAAAACACCAACCGCTATATAATATGATGTTTTTTGTTTATATGCAAAAAAAAATCATGACAAGAAAACGCACTATGGGGAGGATTATCATTTCAGTGGCTGAGAAAGAAATATGGTCGTTTTTTTTGCTAGCCTCCACTTTTGTCTTAAGTGAGTGCAGTGGAAAATGATGACCATTGAGCTCGATTTACATCCATTGGTCCAACCAATTTTACTTTCAAATGCCTAGACGGAATTTGCCACATCATATTCTTTTGTTTCTGTAAGGAAATTGGTACCAACCATAGCAAGTAATTATATATAATATATATTGCCTTCGAAACCATCATTATCAGGTTATAGTTATATTGAATCCCATTTTTCCCAAATTCAATCGCAAAATTCACACGGAAATGGAAATGGAATGAACCATGTTTCCCCATCATTTGTTTCATCTTCCTTACATCTAATTGAACTCTTGGATTCCCAAAGCGACAAAATTCAGCCCATAGGTCAATTCGAGTTCTCGAAACAGCAGGTTGAGTTGGGTGTTTTTTTGTTAAAACCCATGGCGGAGGGTGGGAAAGTGTGTGGGATGTCCTGGGCCCTGGTTCCAAGGGGTTACCAGGGGTTGGCACTTTCTGGGTGTATAAGATCTTTAAGTTTTTCGACAAAAGCGTGCCCCGAGGGTCTTGCCCCAACAGAAATGGAGAAGAAAAAAAGACCTCCAGTTTTGGATCGGTGTTGTTATTCATTGATGTCATGATTGATCTTATTTTTTGTGCAGGGATCCAACTCCAAATCGCAGAATCAGCAGAATCCCTTGATTATCCCTCGAGATATTCAATTTAATCCTAGCCTTAGTAACCCTGAAAGAGTTGCATGGTGAAACTGGTTGCCGTTTGAACTTGGCGTGGTGTTGATATTGCGCACCCTGCAAAACTAACGAATGCCCCCCCCAAAAAAAAACACAAGGGACGAGTTCAAAACGCAAAACGAAAGGATGGTCTTCCAACCACTATTTTTTCAGCTGACATTCGTTAGTTTTCTGGGATCATCAGATTTTTACACAAATTCGAAGTTTAACAGCTCGCCCTCAACATTGATGGTTGGAAGGCAATCCTTTCAATTTTGGGTTTCTACAGCCATTTGCAGGGGCTAGCTGTTAAACTTCTAAGGAGGGTAACCTCAAAATTCTCCATGTTTTTCAAGCAATGGTTGCCATGAGATTTGTTTCAGGGAGGGGACATAGTTAGTTTTCAGGGGGGTGTCAGATTTTTACATATCATGATCATATCATGGATGAATCAGGAAAGCCAAGTTCACCTACCAGTGTTTTTTTTTCTAGGCTTCATTAAAATTTTCCCAACTTGGAAAAATAAAACAATGCGCATCATGTATGGTTATTTTTCCGACATTTTGCCTATTTAAATCGTATTTCATGACCCTTGTTTTGTTTGAAAGCTTCATTTTCATCTCCTTTCTCGATGATCTCCACCTACTATCACCCCTGACTGGCCAGGGTTGTTGGAGACTCATTGGTCGTCGTGTGCGTATCCAGGACATTTCAGCGGAAGGCTGCTCAAGAAACGATCCAAAAAAACGGCAAAAAAACGGGGACACCGTTTCGGACTCCGTGCAACAACTATAGTCACTACACGGCCTGGTAAACTAACAGCACAGCTGGCATACTGCAGTCCTACATTTTGCAATAGGACAGGTCCATCGACTCAATCCAAGTCCATTTTCCAGCTAGTAAACTTGGCTCTTTTGTGCTGTTGAGTGGATAGCTCAACCCCAACCGGGTCCCAAAAAATAGGGGAATGATGAGGTCATGAAGCACGGCGTATCCTTGAGGTCACCTAATTGTAGATTTCCGGGTTGAAATTGAACCGCTGTTTTATCTCAGAGATGCTGAGAGCAAGGATGTGTTGCTTTTCCATGGATGTTGGGTGGTTTCAACACCAAACAACAGGATGGAACTTGTAACTTGTTGGGTGGTTTTTCGCTGTTTTTGTTGATGTTTCCCCATGAAACATCAGAAAAAGGAAGCCCGCATTCTTCCCCTATTTTTTACACCATGATTCAACCCGTGTTTCCCCAATGAAACGGGAGAAATGCGCCACTTTGAAGGGTGTTTTTTTCAACTGGGCAACCGGTTGAAACACGGCGCAGAGTAAATGGGGAAAACAACACGAATCAAGTGTGAATAAGAAGGTATACCAAGGTCTCTGAAGAAGGGACTGCCCAAAAAAGTCGATCAATGAAAAAAGGGCCCCTGGTTGTTCCTTGGTTGTTTAGGGTATATAGGGGATGAAATTTCCTACCCGATTATGCGGGGATTATGATAAACCAAAGATCAATTGTGCAAGGAAATGAACAGTTCGCATCTCACGGGTTATGGCTTTAAATTATTTCAGGAAGATTCCACCCTTCAATTTTGCTTCCCTGAAGCATTGAAGGGTGCCCTTTTTTTCGAACTTTTTTTCGTGCAAAAAACTACATTGCGAATTTTGTGTCAAAATATGTTTTTGTTTGTAATTCACACCTTCGAATTTTTCAAGGTCCGTTGATCTCATTCCGACTTCAACATGCCTCCCCCCCCAAAAGATCCCCAAACCCAAGCAGCTTAACCCGAGCCGTTTGAAAGTTGAGCCACCAACCCCAAAGACCTCCGGTCGCCGCGTCGACAGGTGAGGGTACCAAATTGGTAATGACCAGTTTGGGACACCACCATTTGCACAAAGGCGCCACGAAGTCGGTTGGTGGGTTGGTGTTGTTGTTGGTGACCTACATGAAAAAACAGATGGTAGGGTGTGGAGCTCGGGTTTGTGATGTGGATGAACATGGAATGAAATTGATGGTTTTTGGTTGGACCCCAAAAAAATTGCTAGCTGGTGGCAACTCAAATATTTTGTATTTTCACCCCTACCTGGGGAAGATTTCCGATTTGACTAATATTTTTCAATTGGGTTGAAACCACCAACCAGATGTGGTGAATCTTCTGGATTTCGAGAGCTAAAAGTCCTACTGACATTTCTTCTGGATGACTTTGCATCAGAAAGCTTCTTTTTTTACGAGGTGTGGATTGTTGACTGGGTGGTTCCTACTTTTCAACACAGCACTTACACTCCGGTAAACTAACATAGCTGGATGGAAAATGGACCAATTGGGTCGATGTATTTCCTATTGAAAATGGGGATATTCCAGCCAGCTATGTCAGTTTACGACAGGGTAACACCAACCTTCGAACCTTCCTTGCACGATTACTAGTCACCAATTTGTCCTTTGGAGGCAGCACCTTTCCGGTGACCTTCTACCAAACCAACCACTTTTTGCTGGATACATGCACACACAGGTGCGAAAGAACCAAAAAAAACATTCAAAAACAGCAGTTTTGGCGGGAAAAAAGTGGTGATGATGATTTTGAAGATCTGTTGTACCCATTAAAATCTATTTTGCGTTGGTGTTTTTGCGTTCTATTGTGATATGTTTTGGGAGCTTTCCTAAGACAATTTGCAGCAAATTGGAGTTCTGGAATCAGTTCATTGGGTGTTGTGGTTGGTTGGGAAAGGGGGGGGTTTTCAACCGAAAAGTTTTTGGAGCCAAAAAAGATATTCACAAACAACAAAAAAACGTGAAGGAAAAGTTCCAGGTAAAAGGGAGATTGGCTTCGGAAGGTGATGTTTTTGGTTGATTTGTGAAAGGAATCTTCTACCGAAATCCTACCAAAATGCCGGAAGCCCATGCCCTACCCTCTACCCCACCCTCTGCGACGTTCCGGCATGGCCTCAGGGCCACGGTCTTGGATCGATTTCGTGTGGAGATTACGACTTCCAAGAAGGAGTTCTTTCAAGCCGATGCTTCGGGTGGACACCTGGTCCTTTCCATCAGAGGCGGAAAATCCGAACCGATTCCGGGAGGGGTTGATTTTTCGGGGGGATGGCATGGGATGTGACGCAAAATGTGTAAATCGCCCAAGGTGGGCTGAAGTTTGATTGTCTCAGAGTTGAATTTTTTGGGGGATGGCCAACTGAATTTGTGATGGGAGCTGGTTTGAGTAAAAGGGAACAAAACTTGGGGAGGCCCATGGTAAGTGGCTCCAAATGTTCATTTGATTTTTTGACCCTCCAAAATCTTCACCTTTTCCTCACCCAAACAGGGTAAAGGACTGAAATTCCCCCCCAAATTTCATCAACATCTCTCCCTCAAGACCTCCGGACCTCCGGATTTCCCCCTCCCCCCAAAACAGAACTCACAATTTTTTGCTGAGAAAAAAACCACTGAAATTTGGCCAAAGAGAGGTTATAGTTAGGTTTTAGGGTTTGTTTATTTCATTTTCCATGTGTTTTTGGGTGGGGGTCCAAAATTCTAACCCATACCATCCATGTATAATATAAGTTTACCTACATTTGCTTGAATTTTTTATAGTAAATGCATGTACTGTAAAAAAAATACCCTTCGTCCCATGACGCTGCGTCATGGGTGGCCCTCCGGTGAACCCCTGCCACCAAGCGGAGGCACCTTTTGGTACACGAAGGTCTATCAGGCACCCGGGGGGTTGTGAAGGTAAGACCCAGCAAAAGGGCCCAGGGGGGTGGGCAAAAACCGCGGGATTCGGTGGGTTTCACCTATGTATTTTTTTGGTGGGGAGTGGGTTGTTGGATTTAGGGGAAAGAAGCTTGGGGAGTTGAAATCATTTTTCGGTGCGATGAGTGAAGTTTAGGGAAAATTCTGTGCCATGTAAATGACAAATACAGCGCAAGGAAATGAAAACCTAATGGTGTTGTTGAGCAACATCACCAGTCACATGTCAAAATCGTTAGAACGATGGCATCGGGGAAACGAACATTTGATTTTTTTCTGAGAAAATCTACCATTTTGACAGAATTTACGAGGAAAAGGTTGTGAGTTTCCAGCTCATGTTGGTTGTTTTTTTTGCCAGCCTTTTATGGCAAGTTGCAATCCAAATCGCTGGTATCAAGGAATTTCCTCATTTTTTTCCATGTGAGATCCAAGATGTTCTAAATTCCAGCAAAACGTGTCAGTTTTGTCAATTACTGTATATACTATAGAATGGCGAAAATCCTGGCTCAACTCGGTGTATTTCTGTGTAGTTGTACGGCCCAACGAACCCCAAGAAATGTTGAAGGAGATATTCATAAGTATCCCTTAATCAACCCAAGAAGGTTTCATTTTAGACGTTTTGTTTGTGGAAGGTGCAAGGATTTTCTGGTTGAGGTCTACCGCTGGTTAAGACCAGATTCCCATAATGAGTCACCAAAAGAAAACATCTCTATCACGAAAAGGGTAGAGACGAATTCAATCCACCCAAATCAAAGCAACGTTTTTGCGCTGTGCTAAGCCACCGTTGTTTGGCATTTTTTGTTTGCCAGGTGGTTCCTGTGCTCATCCTCATCATCCTGCTTTTGGGTATTGGATTTGGTGCAGTCTCTTTTGGCAATCCACCTCTTTATGTTCCTCGGGTCCCGTGAACCAGACAGGCTGAAAAACTCCATTTATAGCGATCCTCGGGGCTGACCAAGTACTTCCTTTACAACGTCTTCCCAGATACTATTGACTTGCCAGGAAAATCCTGTTGTTTCATTGTTGTTTCCAGCTGAAAAATTCGTTCTTCCCAAGTGAAAAAGGGTGTTCTGAGAGGCGATATCTAATTGGAAAAATGTTCTTCCAAAAAATAGGCGATAGAAATTATGTCTTTTCCAAAAGCCCGCCGGCCCGTCGATGCAACTTCCAGGGGGGTTTCAGACTTAGATCCGTTGAATCAAGTGGATATGACTTAGGTGGTGAAAAAATCCCCTGTAAGGTAAGTGGTCAATGGTGGCATGGTTGGTAAAGGTTCCCTAAGTTGGGTTGTGGGACACCTTCCAAGTGACCGTTTCATGGCGTTTCATTCATGGGAATGATCCTAAGCACAAAAATGGAAAAGTGGGGATGATCCTCCAAGCAGTTTCGGAAAAATTGGCTAAGTATCTTTTTTTTTCTTGAGGCCAAGGCCACTGACTAAGTATCCAAAAAACACTAAATCGACGATTGCATCCTGGGAACGGGGAAGGCAGCATCACAAGATAGCTTCCAATGCCTGGCCCTCATGTTACCATCCCAAGCCTGAAAACTGGGCGTACAGAAGAGATCCTCCAGTTTTTACCGCAGGGTTACGTGTTCCGGGGAACGAGAAAAACAACATATTCCACCAAAAAAACCGGTTTCCGCCGGAAACTCATAGACTCAACAAAAAACTTTAAGGGGGTATCCGGGATTTAATGATCGTTCCCAGGAGGGTATATAGTACATGTTTTCCACCCACAAAAAAAGTGCGTGAAAAAAATACACCACAGCTCACCACGGCGTTTCGTGGTCTCCATGTCTCCTCCACAGTTTGCTTTGGGCATGGCTGCGTGCCAAATCTCTTTGGCCTCTCTAGGGCGTTTTGCCATTTGGTGACTCGGTGGAGAGGAGTGTGGAATTGGTGAATCGGCGCCTTTTAGGGTTGGAACCACTTTGTTCACAAAAAAAAAGTCATGGAAAATCATGAAAAGATGATATGGCTAAGGTTGGCCCCATCCTCATTCAAGCCAACAAGTACCCTCCTGGAAACTACCATATCCTCTTTTGAAGGTACTTTTGAAGATGATTTTCCTATTCCTAAGGTGGGATATCTTAGTTCCCTGTTTTCTCCGGGTTTTTTTCGCGTGGTTTGGGTTTTTCTTGTTGGAAACTCTCATTTCCAGCTTTTGTGTCGTGAAACTCCCTTACACTCCAGGGAGTTTCATCCAAGGTAGCTGGTAGATTTTAACCTTGAGGGATTTTGGTTTTCCGATTCATCAACTGCATTTTGAGTCAGGGATGTTGTTTTTGTCTGTATTTGTCGTCTTCATTGTAGATCTCATATTTGTTTGTTCATCACCTTTCACGGTGACAGGTTTGAAAATTTCCCCCACTCACCATTTCAGAGAAATGAAAGGTATGTTGCTTTTTTACAGTACCTGAAATTGACACAAACATATTCCTCCACAACGCTAAGCACTTCTTTCCCGTGGGTTTTCCCGTGGGAAATCCCAAGGAAAGAGCAACAATATCGTTCACCTCTAGATTGGCGGCTTCGTCAATATGGTGCCCTGGCCAAACGATTTTTTGGTAGCGCTTTTTCGTGTTGGATTTGTTTTTGAGGGCGTCTACATTGGAAAATAGCATCAATGGTCAAAAAATCTTCTAGAGAATAGTTTTGTTATTGGGTATACCCTCCCTGAAACTAACGTAGCACCTGAAAATGGACGGTTGGAATATTAGTTTCCTTTTGGAATGGCCTCTTTTCAGAGGCCATATTAGTTTCAGGGAGCGTATCGATACATATCAAGGTTTGTGTGTATGAAGTGGAGAAAACACAGTTGAATGGTGCCATTTTTGTGATGAACACACGCCAATGGTTTAACACAATTTCCACCAGCTTCTTCGACAAAAATACATCTTCCGTTGGATGATCAGAACTTCCTGACTGAGCCCTTTTTTAATCTCAACAAAAAGTTTAGAGATCTGACAAGATATGAATGTTTTTTTGTTGTCACTCATTGGAGGGGCCCTGGGCCCTAGCTACCACCAGATGCCCTTTGCTAAAGAATTTTCTTTGTCAGACTTTACAGCAACCTCTTTCCGGCAGTTTGAAGATAAAAAGAAATATGAATTATCATGGTTCAGCGGGAAATTGCACTACACTCCCTGAAACTAACATGGAACCTGAAAATGATGGGAACCCCAAGGTCGGAATCTCCTCTTGCAGAGGGGAGTTTCTCCCATTTTTAAGTGAACCATCTTAGTTTTCGGGGGTTTTTCAATGAAAGGAAACGTTCATATTGGAGATATGACTTCCTCCCATTTTCCTGGAACCTCAGCTCCCCTTTTGAGAGCTCTTCCCGGATCCGATCCGGGAAGTATTTTTTGAAGGCGGGCAGAAAACCAAGCTCCATTTTTTGTCACCTTTTGAACTTCCAAAAATTTACCCTGAAAACTAAGATGGCTATGGAAAACCCACCAGTTGAGTCGATGTATTTCCTATTGAAAATTGTTTTTTTTCCAATGTCATGTTAGTGAACTCAGGGGTGTATTTCACTCAATTTCCTGAATTTCTATCACGACATTACGGAATCCATACCTCTTTATATAGGTATATAAAGAGGTTTTTCACCCATGTCACCAAACATTTCAGGTACTCTAACATCCCATAAAAATGGAAGAATTCTCAGTTATTTTAGCTGCATAGATACGGCGTTCATGGATCCGGGAAGCCCTCAACAGTGCCTTTTTTTTAGGTCGAGCGTCAGTTTTTTTTTCCATTGTAGACCTTTTGGGAATCCAAATGGGGATCACGCCATTTTTCGTAATTTTTTTTGAGATAGCAACACAAGAACTTAAGAATGTTTGTTTTATGTCTTCCCCCCATTTTTTATCCTCCATGGGATTTTTGTTGTTGGAAGTTCCTTCCAACCAAAAAACGGCCTGGCCGTTTTTTTTTGCAAAAAATCTGAGATACAATCCTCACCGAGAAGAATCCAAAGCCCGAAGCCTGTCCTCGTGGTCCACTGCGCGCGTTGACGGCCTATCAACTCTTTGATCTCTTCGACTTCTTCCAGGTCGGGCCCCTGAAACCTAACAGCAGGTCGTCGCACCTTAAAAAAGGCACCCCGGGGGGACCCTTTAGAAAAGGAAAAATTGTTCTTATTTTGGGAAAATTTTCCCACCATATTTTTTGAGGGGCGACAAATGTGTGGGGAGTGTGGTAAGCAAGCTCCATGTTTTTTTTTCGCCATAAATTTCGGACCATTTGGAAGTGGAAGAATCCGATCCTTTCGGGGGACGATACGCACAGCCATGGTTATGAATCCCTTACGAGTCCGAGAAGGATGATCCTCCAAGAAAAACTGAGGGGGAAATTCGAAAAACTTCACCTCCAAGGATTCTTTTTTCGGGGGGGTTCAGAAGATGTAGAAAAAAGCTATGTCGGTTTTTTTGGTGGTTTGGAGGGTGTTGAAAAAGACCAAGTTTTGGGGTGTCATTTAAGGTTGCGTTCTTTTTTTGAATTTCTTTGGGTTTTTTGGTGATGAAAAGCTTTAACAAAATAATCACCCCATCATTTGTCAAGACTTTTTGGCATTGAGGTGTTGTACATAAAGCATATGAAAGAGTTGATGGTTCTGATCTATTTGACCTGGAGGAACGTAAGATAACTAGGTGGTGATTTAAATGATTTTGTTGCCTTGATCCTTAAGAAATTCATCCAGTCTGGCTCGCGCATATTTGTCAGATGGGTGGAGAAAACTACCAACTACTTGGTAAGACGGATTCAAATGCTGTATTTTTTAACCCTACAAATTGGGAGATGATGAACATTTGATCAACATATTGTGTGGAGAAGACTACCAACAAAAAAATGATGTAATTTGTTAAGATGTTTTCCCCCGGATGATCAAAAAAGTTGAGATTCAACCGCCGGTTTTCACGGTTGATGGTTCCACGTCAGGTGAACCACGAGTTGAAAACCCGTGGTCCAAAAAACTCTCCATGAAATACTGCATGGTTGTTTAAGAACGGGATCCAAAAATCATGGTTTATGATAATACCCAGTTTGGCGTTTGTATAATCCTCTATATCCCCTCAACAAATGAGATTGACAAACACATTCAGAGCTGTCATGAATATGATATGATGAAGCCATCACCCGCTAGGCCCGCATCTCATTGATTGAAATCCATGTGTTCCCTGGTTAGCTTTGGGGTTAGAAGTTGACTTTGAGGTTACCTTCCCTGAAAAGACCAGCTCGCCCCCCGTGGAAAAGGAGATGAACCGAACTTGGAAACCACCATCATTTCTCCTGATTTAGTTTCGATTTTTTTGACTATAATCGAAAAGGTCCATCGCGGCAAAAAATCGTGGGAGCTCAAGAGATGGGATGTTGTTGTTCCGACGGTTCCCGGTTTTTCTGGAAAGTTCATGTTGTGTTTTTGTTGCAACGGTTGCCGGAACGAACGGTTCGCACCCTCTGGGTGGTGATGATCAGCAGATTTTCGTGATATTTTGCAGTTAACATTTTGGCCTGGCCAAAAGTCATGATTTTTCGTGTGTGTTTTCAAAAAAAAAAAGATGTGAATTCCCCAAGTGAGGCCTTCATCAAGGGACGAAACATGTACTACATCGATCCCAATATTGTTTCTTGGTAAAACCACTGAAGCTGCAGTCCTTCGCCCCACCCTCCTTGTTGGTCTGAAGATATGGTGGTTGAAATTGTGAAAGGGAAAAGATCCAAGCTTGGTTGGGTTTTTTGTGTCCCGAAAAAAAATTGGGTTGGAAAAAAAAGAGTCAATTTGGTTTGATTGCATGTTATTTGATGATTCGATGATTGTTGTTTCGGCGTGGATGTTGAACTACTATTGATGAATTGGAGAGAATGGTGGATTGTGAAGAGGAGCTGTATGCAGGACAATCATCCTCATGTTCATCATCATCATCATCATCATCATCATCATCATCATCATCATCATTTTCTTCATCATCATCATCATCACCATCGCGTCGCCATCATTTTCTCAATGTTTCCGCTGGTTTTGAAATTGAGGGAGGAAAAAGAGTGTTGGATGCAGGGACTTTTTTGCAGATGTTTTACTTGCAACAATTGCAATGCAGAGATGGATGTGTTCTCTTCAGTCTACATCCCTTGCTTTAGCTGGATATAGCATACTTGGCCAAATTCTTTCAGATCGATGTTTTTTTCATTTCCATTAGCAGATTTTCTTTTGAAGTATTCTCACCCCAGTCTTCATTGTGAACCTAAGTGTTTTTTGATGTTTTGTTTGCACAAAAAGAAACGTACATCAAAGACCTTGAGAAGCTGCAATTCTTTGACAGGTGAAGGATTGCCCCAAAAGGAAGCCTGATCGTCTCCAGTTTCCACCATTTTTCAGTGGCGTTTACTCCTAGTTTCGGGGGAGAAAAAAAAAAGGGCCTTACTATCCGAGAAATTATGGATCCGGGATCATGGTGATTAGTTTTTTCCTCAATATGGCCTTCCCAAAAACCCGACCAGGTGGTCGGACCGCTGTCATTTTGGTTCGGGGGGTGGGGATACCTTTAGCTTCTCCCATTTGGCTACCCACCCCCCCCCGAGGTCCAACATCCCGAGGTGCTTAATTGGATGTCCAAGACGGAAGTGGATGGATCTGGCTGGTTTTCACGGATCAGTGGGGCCCATGGGGTCCCAATATAGCCCTCCCTTATAAGTAGGTTTTTTTCAGTAACCCATTGATATACTAACCATGGATCCATCCACGGAACCGTCCAATTGGACTCTCCTCTAAGGTCCGCCCCTTAACCAAGAAATATCGCTTGAGCTATGCCGAGCGCGTCGGCCCGAGTCAGGCGCCCTTGCCGGCAAAACGTCGTTAGAACGGTGACTTACCCGTTGGTTTACATGTAGGATCCCTGGGAGAAAAATCGGTTGGGGCTTGGAAGTACCTATGGTTCTTCAAGCTGGTCCTGCTTGATTTGGGCTAGCCGAGCCAAAAAGCCACTAAAGTTTAGACCTACCTAAATCAGCAAACTGGTTTTATTCGAAGACTACCAGCTAAAAGCAGTTGATTTGTTTGCTTTTTTTTCAAACCCCCCCAAAAAAAAATCAACAAATCCTCCTCTGAGGTAGATTATTTCATCAGTCACTGGTGGGGCACACCTTTTCGAAATTTTTGCGAATCTGTGAAGCGTCACGCGATCCATATGAGTCTCTTGGTCCAAAACACTGGAGGACTGGCAAAGGATTAAGCACTGATGCACCAAGGTGGCCAAGGTGGCCCAAAAAAAAAACGGATGATACAGGTGGAGAAGTTTTGTAGCTAAAAGGTACACCAAAATAAAGTGTTTGGCAAGTTTTTCTTTGACATTCGAAAGTGTTGTTACCTGTTTCAGAGGCTTTGTTCACAAACAGACTCTGATACCTAACAGTCGTATCCTTGACAAAAGCAGTGAATTGTTTGGGGGATAATAAACCAGCAAAGTTTCAGAATTGGAAGCCAAAAAGTCTTGAAAATTGGGATGTTTAAGGTAACAAAGGAGAAAGATCAAGATTCAGTTGCTACCTGATATTGGGGAAGATACTAGGCGTACTAAACCAGAATGCTGACAGAGTCTTCCAAGCACCCCTATTGATGGGGCCGTTTGGCTGTGGGAGAGGTGATGCCCAAAAAAGAACTGTCGGAGCATCAAGCAACAGAAGAGGAGGAAGGGAAGGGAAGGCAGGCAAGGGATGGGTAGCAAAAGAAAAGAAATTAGGATGATCAAAAAACGAATCTCAGGTTTCAATGGTAAAAACATGTAAAAACCCAGGGGGAAAACGAGGATATGAAGAAATACAGGAAGCAAAAAGAAACGAGGAAGGAAATAGTGCAGTGCAATCCAGAAACAACCACCAGAAATTCTGGGAGGTGAAGAAACGAAAAAACGAGGGAATGAAGAAAGGAAGAAACGAAGAAATGAACAAAGACAGGAAGAAAAAGTTCAGAAACCAAGAAGCAAGGAAATTTGGAACAAACAAACAACTGTCAGAGACTTCACCGCCCCTTGCCGCCTAAGTCTTACTATGTCTAAGTCTTGGGGCGGGGGATTGGTTGCGCACTTGTCATGATCTATTCCTACTCAGGGAACTTCCTTCGCATCCGAAAGGGAGGACTGTTTTGGTATCCCAAAAAGTTCCCCTTAATCCTTGAATGCCCGGGCCTTGGTAACAGCCCCATTGAATAGTGAGTTTTTTCCTGTTACCATAGGGACTTCTGCCACTCAACTTTGATGATACGGTACTACCTGAAAGTAACGGTAACGGCTTGCACCTGAAAATAGGGGGTTTTTCACTGTAAATTTTGCCAGATTCCGAACTTGGAGCCAAAAATCATGAATTTCGAGGCTGTGAATTGTAGCTTTTTGCGGGAGTGTTTTTTTTGATTATCCAACGACTCATGAATATCTGAGGTCATTCAGACGATGAAGGTGAATGGTTTCTTGGCTTGAATGGCTTGTTGCCACGTCACGGTGTTGGACAGCTGTTCGTAGTGATGTAGTTGGAATGGTTGGAATGCACGGTGTTGTTGCTGTTTCATGGTTCAAAATACCGCAGATCACCCGTTGTGCTTGCTAGTTTCTCCATGTTTCTCTTAAAGATTCTAATCCCATGTGCTTAGTCGGATCTCATCCGTTAACGGACAGGCTAAGCAGATTCCTGGACAAAAATTGACAGATTTCATGTGAACGTGCGACATAAGTGAGGGCAGTCGACTTATCATCTTGGACTTATTGTTAACGTGGAAGCAAACCGCTTACAACTGGATATTGAAACTAAAATCCCAAAGAACTCAGGAAAGGGACTGCTTATGTGCCAAAACAAATCTGCATACGGATGGTGTTTTTCAAGTTTCATCTCACAAGCACCGCAACAGCAACAACAACAACAACAACAACAACAACAACAACAACAACAACCACAACCACAACCACAACCACAACCACAACGACAACAGCACCATTCCTCAACCGCAAACCAGCTCTTGTGAATCTTGATCACCCTGAAAGGAAGAAAATCGCGTATTGGATTTGCACCTTCAGCAACAACCAATACCGAGTGAAGGAGGTGGTGATTTTTGCGTCGCTCTGTTTTTTGAAAATATGTAAAGTTCTGCATGGTGAAATACACACAAAAATCACCGGTCAGTAAGTAAGAGACACTCCAAAAAAAATTACAGAAGATAAGGTAATCGTCATTGTCTTCAATTGCTCATTCTTGATAGGTTTTTGTTGGTGAGGTTTTTTAATTTTGTCAACTGTTTAAGTTCTTTGATTCACGCTTCTATATCACCAATGTGGCGGCATCAGCCAATGTTTTGGCAACTCAACTACCATTTTCATTGAGGATCGACATGGATCGACCTTCATCGGGGACCCTGAGAACTTCTGACATGAATCCTCAATGGATATGAATCCGAAACAACCTTCATCATGATGAGATGCTAGAGTGCTAGGCCTCAGCTTTCGAATGATAAATTTTAATTGATTGTTTGTTACATGAGATGAACTACCTATCGTGTTTCTTCCATAGATCTGAAGAAACATATGGCACTGTGGCCATCACCTTAGTCATAGTCGGTCTTATTCTTCATCATCAGCAGCATCATCGTCATTTGTTTTCAGTCATCATCAGCAGCATTCATTCATGTTCAGTCATTGTTATTTATCTTCAGTCTTGATCACATCATCCTTGGTCTTGCCAGATCTTGCCATCTCCTGGGCAGAAGCCAATGCACCATGCACAGCACCCATTTTTTCCATCACCAGCTAGCCTCCCAAAAGGTTTCGAAAAAAAATAGCACAGGTTCTCAAGGTACCCTCCAAATCAATCCATCAATGTGGGTGTTTCCAAAAATAGGGGTACCCCAAATTGGACGGTTTGTAATGGAAAACCCTATGAAAATGGATGATTTGGGGGTATCACTATTTTCGGAAACCCCCATATATAGTTGTAAATGTGTTTCAATCGTTTTCTTTTTTCAATCATGTCTTATTCCATGACGGATCCATGTGATTTCCAGCGCCTATTTACCGATCCATTGGATCCCGTAAAAGTCAACGAAATTCATGGATCCGTCATGGGTATATCTTCTCTCAGGATGGTCATCCCACCTTTAAAAAGGAATCCTTACACCCCTGAAATTTAACATGGAACCTAAGACTCACCCACCAGAAAAGGAAAATAATCTTCCAAACCTCCATTTTCAGGTTCCATGTTAAATTTCAAAGGAGTATATATGGGTATATAAACCCCTATTCTTGGGCTTTCACGGATTTCTTCGCCAGGAATTGGGTGTGACCCATGAAGAATCTTCCTTTTTCAAGGCCCTTCACAGCGATCGCTGCAAGGTTGGGGATTTTTCAACGTGGTGATTGCTGGGAAATGGGCGAAGTTATATACCTGGATCTTCCTTTTGTGTGTATAAAAAGTTGGTGCCTGTTCACGGAAAAAAAACACGCTACCAATTTGGGTAGAATTTTTTACATATCTAGAAGATCCAGGTATTCCCGGGGCCTGTGGCTCTCAAAAATTTCCAGGAGCCTGGAGCATATGACTGGGTACTGTAGATGTTGGATGAAGCTTGCTGCTATATTACGGGAGTTGAAAGGTAGATAACTCCTCTGAAAACTAACAGTGCCCATAGGATCCATGTATGGTATATTTACCTACATTTACCCTAAATTTAAGCCAAATGAAGGTAAATATACCATACATGGATCCTATGGGAGTGGAAACTGAAATCTATGATTCCCAAAAGGAATCTCCTCTTCTGAGGGGTTCCATATGTTAGTTTTCGAAGGTACTGTATTGACCATGTTTAACGGGTCATCATGTTTACTTTTTGTTGGTCTAATTCGTTTCAGATGCCTTGTTCTGGACCAATTTCTGTCGACTCTTTGGCCTTTCATACTAAAAGCTGACAATTTTTATTTGCATGATCCCAAACCTCCATGTTTCTTGATCAAGATATGACAAAAGCCAACCTCAGTGAGTTTCAATTCTGGAAACTACAAAAATCCCATGGGTTCCGAAAATCCGGTGATTGATCACCTCTTGGGATGTATAAAAATTCATTAAAATTTACCCGTGGTAAATTAATGGGGATGTTTCCAACTACTGGTACCAACATCAACTGCCAATGATTAACGCAGCAGGATTTCTCAAATCATCAAAAAAGGTCGTTTACCTCAGATAATGTTCGGTCACCCTAGAGATATGTAGTGAGTGAGTGAAAAGTAAGTAAGGGAATCCGGACCGTCCTACCGACCCCAAAAGATAGGAACCGAAACGATTCAGGGTTTTCAGGATTTATTGCCCAGATGAAACTGAAATTTAAATACCCTCCAGTAAACTAACATGGCAATAGAAATTCACCTTTTCCAATAGGAAATGACATCTTCGAAGGGTGGATTTTCCAGCCAGCTATGGTAGTTTACCGGCGGGTACTTCACCCAACTAAGTTCAGATGGCGCCCTCAAAAAATCGCCATTTTGGACAGCGATTTGTTTTGTTCTCCCACGTTTTTGGTGGGTAAAAGACTGGATCGTCTTAGGGCGGCAGAATGCGGCTGAGGCTTGATAAAGCAGGATGTTGACCGGTTGTTTGCTGCTTGAACTCCCTGTTATACTTGGAGTCTTTTTTTGAAATTCCAAGATGATTTGCATCGAAAAAAAAATGTTCCAAACTTCATGGGTGCCTCCTAATGAGGGTTGTCGACCGTCTCGGTTGGCAGGGAACCGCCATGATCATGGATGAGGAAGCCTCCTTATTGAAACGGTCCTGGTGTCTTTTTGAATTGCTACAGACTGTCAGGTGGGGAAGAATCCGAAACTGGAATACTGAGAGAAGGTGGGAAATGTATGGTAAATGCTTGAAGGAATTTTAAGCATTGCTCTATGTGAGATGTGTTTAACATAGATATTATATGAAGCTTGCGGTTTTTATGAATCATATGAATCTTTCCCTAGATCACACTTACACTTAACTTGAAGTGCCCTTTTGAAAAGAGAAAGTAAGGAACGAGTGAAATTTCAAGGCACACTTTTTCTTTCATGCTTTTCTGGCTGGCCCTTAGTAGGGAATGAAGGAATGAATCCCCATCATAACCATGTATGATTCCATTCCCTCATTCCCTACTAAGGGCCACCCAGTATTGTATTCAGTTGCTTCACTGGTTGGTGGTTTCACATATTTGTTTTCACCCTTACCTGGGTAGATGTTCCAAGTTGACTAATATTTTCCAAATGGGTTGAAACCACCAATCAGTTCAGCATACCAACCAACCACTTTGGTATTTTTTGTTGTTTCGTAAAATGTTCCCATCATTTTTGTGCTGAAAAAGTTTCTACCAAACTCCCGTAAGCCGTAAACAAACTCAACGAACGGAAACGGACAAAAAAAAGGACGTACCCTGGAAAATGAAGGGCTTGGTTCACCCAAAAAAATCCACCCATCCGTTACCTCTCATGACTGGCTGGTGGCTTCAAACATTTTTTGATGTTCATCCCTATTTGGGAAGAAGATTTCCAATTTGACTCACCATTTTTTTCAGATTTTGCTGGAGGAAAAAAAACTCCAAGCACTTTGGTTTTTTTGTTCAAAAAACCCTGGGATTTTCTCCAAACGTTTTTGGTTGGGGTTTGGACCTCACCCTTCTTGGAGCCAGGAAGACACAAAGCGCTGCTGCCATCCAAGATGCTGTGCAAAGCTGCGTGATTTCTGAAGAGTCGAAACATCGCTTTGTACCTTGGAAAGCCCCGTTTTTCACTCCCGTTAGATTCGGGGTTTTTTTCGGCCGGCGAGTTTGGGCAGGGGTGAGGTGCCGGGGGCTGGGGGTGGAAGGTTGATTAGACGCAATTCAATACTTGGAAAGGTGTTGGCTAGGCTTGGCTGTTAACTTTTAGGGTGTGTGTTTTCTAATTTGGATTCTCGAAAATAAAGAAATTGGTGTTTTCTGATTAAATAATTTATATATATATATATACATATACATATATTTCAATATGTATTACATATAAGGTTTTTGGTTGGTGCATTCTTCGCTCAATCATGAAGGACCCGTTGGTTTGGGGGATGCATTTTTTCGCCCCGAAGCTTGGGGAAGCTGAATCCATTTTGACGATATTTTTCACAGGGGTTCAGGTAGGAAACATGCTGGATGGGCGATACGTTCTAAATTCGCCTAGAAGATAGATAGGATTTAGGATTATAAAGAATATCAATGTGATATTTAACCTTGGCATCTTACATGCATGAATCTGGAGCTGTCTACATTTGTACTACTGCATTTTCATGATGTACCGGTTTGTCTCATGACTATCAAGGCCATTGTGTTGCAACATCCTGCACTTGTGTTCAGCTGAAGCCAAAAGATGTTGGATGAAGGATTTTTGGAAGTTTCGAATCCGGAATCACCCCAAGGCCGGCATGTTCTTCTGTACCACGACCGGTGTTTTGAACCTTGGCGATGAAGAACGAACCATCCAAAAAGCAAACAGACAAACAAACGAAGAAACCAGAAGACAAAGAAGAACAACAAATAACAAACGACAAGAAGGTAGGTTTCAAATGAAAAGGTCAACCTGGACCTGATGAATTTTTGTGTTGTCCGACACTCAAAAAAATGAATGGCTGAAACCTCAAAAGGTTCACTTTCTAAGAGGAAAATCATTTGAAGCAAACCTTCCATGTTTTTGGGGATTCCAAGTTTTTTTGGGGGGTTGAAAACAATCCGTCTCATGAGTTTCATTTCATGCTGTCATCTCAACAATTTTCATCCCATTTTGCAGGGTAGTTAGTTGCCCAGGTGTCGGGTAGTCGTTAATCCTTGATTCCCTGAAAAAAGATGGTTGATGTTGTTCAATTGGATTTTTGAATTTTGTTTTTTCAAACTATCCATTTTGAAAAAGGTCCAAAAATGCCAATCTGTTTGTGAAAGATCCAGCACCCCCCCTTACTAGCGACTGCTCATCGTCGCCCCCAACGTTTTTCGCCGTATGTTTTTTGGTGCGAAAAAATGACCGGACAAAATGGTGTCTGTTGTACAAGGTGGGCCCAAAACCCAGTTAGAAAATGGGGGTGAGAAAAAAATACCTTTTGAGTCAGGTGTTTTTTTGAATAATCCCAGTGAAACTCTCTGTTTTTTTTTCCTGGCCATTTTAAGTAGGTGTTGTAACTTCACCCCCATGTTTTTTTTTCGTGGTTTTTGTGCCCACCTGGTAGGAATATATAGCTTTTTTGAGCCAGGGTTTCCGGGGGGTCTCGTTGCAACCCTGGAGAAATCGGTTAAGGAACTATGGCCACGCTACCGTGGAGTTGGCAATGAAGATTGGTCAAAACATCAAAGGTCTTAGCGTCTCAGCGGAGCAAAAAAAAACCTGCAACGACTTTGTGTCACAGGCAACAGTCGTGAATCATGTGAATCTACTGTATGTTTTCAGAAATGTCCATGTATATTTTTAAGCAGCAGTCAGACAATAGTGAATTCAATTTTGGACAGGGATGAATTCATGTTAGGATTTTTTTGCAATCAAATTGATGTTTGAAGTAGTAGTTTTTCTTTGTAACTAGATTTCAACATTTCAATCCCAGTGTCTTTTTTGAGGTTTGGAGCATGCAACGGCAACCAGTCAGGCCGATTTTGGGGTGGTTGTGTTGGGTTTTCGCTTGGGGCGATGGGTACCAACTGCCGGCCCACAGGAGGATAAGGACATGATCAATAGATTGGTTTTGGAAGAGATGGGAAGTCGCTTGGCTGCAAACGAAACGGAAAGGATGAACATATATAATTATTCTAGTTTGCCAGCATATTCGAACCGTTTGCCTGGCTGTACTAATACTATTTTTTACTGTTTGGGGAGCTGGTATATGTGACTACTGGCAAGGTTTACTTGTGCCAAGAGGTTGGCGGTATATGTTGCTGAATGACCACCGTCTCCAACGACATCAACCACCACCACCACCAACAGCAACAACAGCAACAACAACAACAACAACAACAACAAATACAACAAATACAACAACAACAACAACAACAACAACAACAACAACAACAACAACAACAACAACAACAACAACAACAACAACAACAACAACAGCGAAAAAGACCAATCGCGAATCGCCACCAACCACCAACTGGCTCAACCACCAAATCAATTTTTAAGACCCCTCCACGATTTTTCTCCTTCCGCAAGGTTATGACAGGATCAATCAAATCCTTCGTGATAACTTGGCGGAGGCACTTCGGAGTCTTGGCGCAATTTTACGGGGATGGCTTGGGGGACAACCACCCCTCCCACAGTGACAAATGAAGGTTCAGGTTGGGATCCCCTACTAAAATATATAATGATCCTGCTGGTGACTGGGTGGTGGTGTCAAATGTTGTTAATATTCACCCCTATTTGGGGAAATGATCTAATTTGACTAATATGTTTCAGATGGGTTGAAAGCACCAACAAGGATGGCTTAGAAGGAAACGATTTTTGGATCATTGAAGCTATCCAAAGCGATGTTGCCCAGGAACCTTTTTTTGAGAGGTAGATTGCTAAAGAATATCTTGTCATTTCGCATGTTGTTTTCACTTTCAATTTGAGAGTCGAAGTTATGTGCAGGTTTTTGTTTTGTTTTTGTTTAACGTGATGATTATTCTTTGTACATCAATATTTTGGATGATTCCTATTGCCTTCGAACACCCGTGCCATCAGAGGTCAGGCGATTCAAGTCATGTGACGCGAATGTAATGAAAACCTCTGCAGGTTAGTTGACTTATCTTATCCCTCCCTAAACTATCATAGCCATAGCCCTGAAAATAGACCGAAACCCAAAAGGAAAAGATTGTCTCCTAACAACCAATTTTCAGGGGCGAAAATTGGTTAGTTTCAAGGAGGGCAACCCACAATTTCAGCCAACTGTCATGGAAAATTAGGTCTGGGTGTTGTTTTACCCCCGCGGAACGAAAAAGTTGGATTTCCTTTGAAAGGAAATCCTTTCGGTTTTCGGATCGAGGAAGTGTCAAGAAGAGGTGGATGGTAATTTTGAATCGCTTTTCAAAGATTTGAAAGGCCGGAAAAAAAGCGGGTGGGTTTGGAAAAGGCTTGTGTCAATGGGCCCCTTCCCAGCGGCCGTCCCTCTAGCACCACGTTTTCCGAAAGAAAGAATTCCGGCAATTCAGGGTGGGATCATTAACCACCATGGTTCCTTAGGCCTTGTTATTGGGGCCTTATTTCAAGGGAGGGTGGCATGAGGGGAATCCCTTAGATTCTCATGATTGTGGTTGAAGTTCGAACTTGCCGTGATAAGACTGAAGAACCCCAAAAAATGAAATGTCTTTTTGTTCGCAAAAAACACAAATTGTTACAAGAGATGAAAAGCAAAATTGTTGGATTTTCCATTTGGAGATTTTTGTTGAGGCTCCTCATTTCAATAAAATTGTTTTGTTGTGTCCCAAGCTAGAACCCATGTGCTATCTTGTTGCGGTTTTTGGAGACTTGACGAAGTAGTTTTGTGTGTTTCAAGTGTGTGTGTGTGTGTGTGTGTTTGTGATGTACTTCTGTTTGTTCAAAAAACATATATAGATATTTGTATATTATATGCATTTTACCCAACAGACAACATACAAGCACGAGTCCTCAAAAAAGTCCCCTTCTCCAGGCGAGGTAAGATTGGAAGTTGATGATCCAGATGATCATGTTGATCTTTCAGCTTCCAGAACCGTTGCACGAATTTGAGAGGCTTAAAGATATATCACCTGTACACATGGTGCCTTGCTTATGTTTGGATGTATTTCGTCGCTGAGGTCCTGAGGTACAAAAAAGAAAAGCTCCCCTGGGAATTCTTGCTTGTTGGAGGGAGCTAGTTTTGGAAAGCTACTGAGATGATAGAATGAAGGGTTTTTGTTGGTTCCGCCATGTTCTTGAGGTCGTTTTTTGTGAAGTTTTTTGTTATCTCATTGTTCTTGGTAAAGCGTTTTGTTTGCGAGCGTGTCTTTCACGCCACGTGATTCACATCCAACATGAATTCAATGAACCTCGCGGGAGAACTTTTCAACTTGTCCAGGAACCAAAATCACAAGAAGGTGATGAACAAGTTGTAGAGGCTGCCACGGCTCGTCATCCTTATAATTTCAGTAAACCCCCTTAAAACTTGGAAACACGAAATTCTCATCCAAAATTGAAGGCTTCAAAAATTATGACGACTCATTAATTTCTTTTTGAAAAAATAAGGAGTTCTCAATCTCCCGGTTGCAGATTTGTCCCTTATGCATTGCCACCAGATGCTCCGATGTTGGATCTAAGTATTGGTTTCCAGGGCCAAATTTTGCCAACCCTGTCAATGGACCAACCGAGGTGGAAGCCGTCAAATCTGTCTCCGAGACGTTATGTGAAAAACCTCGGTGATTGGGGGGGGACACGATGTTGGATGTTGGTAAAACATAAAGGTTGGCGTTTCACGAAACCATGTTTTTGTTTTTTTTGGGGTGATGGAACCGGGCTATATACTCCTTAAAGCCCCAAAAAAAAGTACTGGTAGAACAAAAAAAAGTTGCTAAGTTTGATGGATTTTCATGACCTGATTTTACGAGTTGATTTAAAAATATGTTGTGAGTTGGTTAGGTCATCCCCTCAAAAGAATGTCACATTAACATGTCACAACTTGATTATACCTGATTTTCTGAGGAAAAAAAAATCTGTGTGTTACAAGCAGGATAACTCCACTTACTCCAGGAAAGCCCATCTATTTTCACTCCAAAAGGCCGCTGTTTGTCACCTTGAAGACGGAAAATATGCCCCATGAATCCTGTGGGGATTCTGGAAGTATTCTGGCGTAAAAGTGGTGTGAACCCCTTTTTTGGGATGAATTTTTTACCAAATATACAAAACTAGGTGGTGGTTTCAAATATGTTTTATTTTCACCCCTAATTGGGGAAGATTCCCATTTTGACTAATATTTTTTCAAAGGGGTTGAAACCACCAACCAGAAAGTTATAGAAAATCCATCTCATAAAAAACAGACCGAAATCTTCAATTCAGTTTTTCTTGCCACCATGTGCTTTTTTCGTCCGCACATGGACACCATGGTTTGTTCCAAAAAACACGCCCACTAAAGGTCGTGGAACAAGGAGATCGGCGGAGAATTATTAGATGTCCCCCGACCCCCCACTTTCGTGTCCTTCGTCACGTTTTTTTTTCGGTAGTCAGTTGGCAAGTGTAAAGCTGCAACACTTTAGGGCCGTGAAGCAATCGCCAAAAGGGAAAACGGAAAAAAGTCCAAAAACAAACCAAACCAAACCCCAATCACCACTTTTGAGTCTGCCTGGTCACCCACCAATATGGGTGCAGAAAAAGCCAATTCATCACGTTGATTTCGTACCAAAGGTACCAAACGACCAAGTCCACCGGTGACTTTTTGAAACTTCGCAGCCAAATGGGCTTCATGAAGTTTGATGCAAATTTTCTATGTGGTGGCTTCATCACATATACTACCTAGGTGGTGGTTTCAATTTTTTTTAATTTTAATTCCTACCTGGGGGGATGATCCAATTTGACAAGTATTTTTTTAAAGGGGTTGAAACCACCAACTAGTATTTGTTATTTCAAGTCTTGGGGTTTCGTGATCCAATTTGAGGACTTGCGCACACATTTTTCAGGTTGAAACCACCAACTAGTTTTTGGGTCGAAATGGTGATCCATGTGATCTGTGAGTGACGGGACGCCTGGTGATACGGCGTTGGATTCCCACTAAGATTCGTTGTTGTTTGTCCACCATGATGGCACGGAACACCCCCAGTAAAAAGATTTTGAGTGGCTGATTTCCATGAAACAATCCTAAAATGATGGATGAAAATGATGTTTTTGGATAGTTTTTGTTGGGCAAAATGCCTGTGCTTGAAGTCACTCCAACACTCCAACAAGCCAAAAAGATCCACGTCGACACAGGCAACCAATGCATTTGCATGCGCATTTTTGCATTTTGGAAAAAGGGGGCACCCAAATGCTGCTGACCTGTCAGTTCAGGTCAAACATTGATAAACGTTTAAGAGGTTTCAATGATTCAAGGTGTTCGAAAGGTAGACTTAGATCATCCAAGATGCCTCACGTGGTCCAGAGAGAATCATGATTTCTTCACTTTGCGCTTTAAAATGTTGACAAACTCTGTCGATCAGATTCTAGCTTCAACAACACAAAAAGTAAAAGTCGTCAAAAGACAATACTGAAAAATGTGAACAAAAAAAAGTAACCAAAAAAGGGTTGATGAAACCATCTAATCCTGGCGAAAAATGGGTGTGTGTAGGTTCTTCCACCGTACCTTTTGGATGCTTCGCCGGAGTTTTTGGTGCAGTTCCCAAGCCCTTCAAACAATTTTTCGTATTTTTTTCCGGAAAGATTATAGGCATCAGATCATCTTGATGATATATTGATGATATGAGATCACAAAGGTTTCAGGATGGATATTCCATCCACCATTCCCTGAATAAGATGTTCACATGTTGCTTTCGCTAAAAAATCCATCCGAAATCAAAAATCCACCTCCATGACCCTCAACAAACTCCAAGAGAATGGCCGAAAATTTGCCGTTTGCTTTGACATACCTGGACTCCGTTTCCAAGGGGGTTTACTTCATGTCTTCAGGATATGGCCATCACATCGGCAGAGTATTACAAAGCCACGCAACATGCGTAACTTCGGCGAAGTTCAAACGGGATGGGAGAATTGAACCACGGGTGGAACTGCAGTGAGAATGAGAAACATAACTGCTACACCTCTGAAAATTAACATTTTGAAAAGTGAAGGTTTGGTTCAGATGATTTTCCTTTTTGAATACAAGTCATGTTCAGGTTTCAGCTGTTAAATTTCCAGGGTGTAAAAAATCATCCATGATGATACATAAAAAAACAAACCGAAGTGTTCAGGTTTCATCGGGTTTTTCGCCTGCAATCACCGAGGATGTTTGTTTTGGAAGACGCTGCTGCTGGTTTGGTCTGGGCACCTAAGATTGCTACCATGGTCCATGGTGATGAGAACTTGACAATTCACGACATGATGTGGGAGTTGAAATCAAGATCTATTTGAAAGAGAATTCTAGGCAAAAATCGTCTCCCTCTTTGTATAGTTTTGGAATCATGTTTTTCTTGTTCTTTTTTGAAGGTTTGATACTGTTGATGGAAGAAATCCTAAACAACCACCTGGGATGTATAAAACCTTGGAAATAGTGGAATAAGGGGATAAAGTAGCAACCTCAACTGGTGCAGGGTTTCTTAACCATCAACAGTATGTCATATAATTGTCATTGTCAAAGATCTCATATCTTTACAGTCAGACTGTGTCAGGTCCATGATTTTTTGTTAGACGATGATGGGGGGAATTTTGTAGGAAACCTGGAAATCCAGAATTCCTGGATGAAACAAAAAAAGCTTGGGTGTGGCCCCCACCCACATCCAAGATGTAACCTGGAAAAAACATTGTATTTTTTTTCCCGGGCGATTTCCTATTGGGCTCAATGGGACAATCAAAGGACCCACCTGGCTCGGACGGCGAGCTATCCATTTTTGGCACCAGCCGCCATCATGACGAAAAGACATAAAAACGATACAATGTAAACGCCCGATTTTTTTGTGATGGAACGAAACGGCATGTTTTCATATTATTTCATATTTACCCTTTCTCCCATAATCATGGTTCAGTGGAAAATGGGATGTCACCAATATTAGTTTCCTTTCATTTCAGGTACTTTTTCCACTTCCATGATTCATGATTATGGGAGAAAGAGTAAGAAGCAAAAAAACACGTCCTCCTTGCTGGACCTCTTCAAAAAATAATCTCACGGTATTTGACGCCACTCCGACTGTCGTGAGGTTTTAAATTGGACACAGTTGGTCTTCCAGGCTTCGCCAAAGAAACTCGTTTTGCTTGCGTTTTGCTCTCCGGGGATTGCTTGGGATCCCAGGGCCCCGAAGCGGAAAGCGTGACCTTTTGAAAAAGCCAGGTTTGTGGATGGGCTGGGACAACATCTGTATGTACTCTCTTTGCACAGGTCATGGTGAGGGGCCTCAGGTTTTCGGTCAGTGCTGTGCCTGGTTCAAAGTCAATGTCAAAGACTTGGTGCCTGAAAAATGCACCATGAAGAAGATGGTACTTCCGGAAGACTAACATATTTTCTGAAAATTGATGGTTGGAAGCTGATTCGTTTCCTTTTGGTGACATTCGTTAATTCTTGGGGGGAGATAGTTCTGAAACAAAGGATGATTTGAATTGCCATGTGAATTTTAGTGGAGGAGCACTTTTTCATGTAAATGCGGGCCGGGCCCATGACATTCTTTCAGGCATTTGATAGGACATTAGTAAAATCAATAGAATCTGATTCCACAAGCCCAGCATCCCCTACCATTTCTTAGTTGGTTGGGGTAGTCGTGTTGTGAAAGTTGGCCAACGCTTAAAAAAAGCAAGTCTTGAAGTTAATTTGACCATCCTGAGCAGCCAGGATTTCTGCCACTAACATGCCTCACCTTACCCATCAATCTTACCATCAATGTTTTCAATGAGTGAGAAATGATCAAGAAAATAGTTGGAAGTTTTCATGGTTAATTAGTTTGTTTAGCTCCATGACTTTAAAGAATATCCAGATTGGACTAGATTAAAGCTTAAAGAGTATTCCGAAGCAATTTGAACATAGTAAAACCTACCAGAGAAGCTAGTCACTCTTCAAAATAAAAGCAAAAAAAAAACGCGCGCACACTCAGTCAAAACATCAATTCTCTCAGATATTTTTTGCTTCTTGCGATGTTTTTCTGGTAATTTTCTGCGTCCTCCCCTTGTCGTCCATGTTGTCGTTGTTGGGGCACCGAGGTGAGCACGGAGAAGTACACCGACCCTTTAGGCGAGGAGCCTCCGAGTCGTTGAGACGTTGAGGTGAATCATAAGGTAGAAAAAACCATGGGAGATACACTCCCGTAATTTAACATAGCATTGGAAAATGGACCCTTTGAAGATGTATTTCCTATTGAACATGGGAATATTCCATTGTTATGTTAGTTTACCAGAGGGTATTCTTTTAACGAAAAGTATCATGTGAAATTTTCAACAACTGCAGGTCATGATTTGATATGGTCGCAAAGCTTCAAAAAGATATGTCAACATCATTGTCAATGTTGGAGCATTGATATGTGATAGGTGGGAACTAGGGGGATGGCTATTTCAGTCCCCCGTATCTCCAACCTATCACTGCAGTGTCAACTCCCCAAGCGAGAGAGAGAGAGAGTACGGTTCCAGCGAGCTAG
>DF241751.1:8561-31262 GCA_000507305.1 Breviolum minutum Mf 1.05b.01
TTACATTAGGTTTGGGCATGTGTAAAATATGTACCGAAGCAGTCCATTGCGTATCAAGCCCCCTTCAAGCCTTCTGAAGATGAAGCCCCCTTCAAACCCTATTCAAGTTCCCCTTCAGCGCTGAAGGCAGCCCCTTTCAAGCCCCCTTCAAGCCCCTTTGAAGCCTCTTCAAGCCCCTTCGAAGCCCCCTTCACCTTTGAAAGGCTTCAAGCCCCCGTGAAGCCCCCTTGAAGCCACCTTCAAGCCCCTTTGAAGCCTTCCGAAGGTGAAGCCCCCTTGAACCCCCTTCAAGCCCCCTTGAAGCCCCCTTCAAGCCCCCTTCAAACCTCTCGAAGTTCCTTCACCTTCGAAAGGTTTCAAGCCCCCTTCAAGCCTCCTTGAAGCGTTGGAAGCCCTTTCAAGCTCTCTTGAAGATCCCTTCAAGTTTCCTTCAAGCCTCGCCTCGCGAAGGTGAAGCCCGTTTGAAGCCTTCCGAAGGTGAAACCCTTCAAAGGGTGCTTCGCTGAAGGTGAAGTCTCCTTCGTCACTGAAGAGTGTCCTTCCTGAAGGTCCGCGGAACCTTCCTGGCAGCACGACACAATGACTATTGTGGGATTTTGTGCACTACTTCGCTGTCAGTATCCTCCATTGCCCGACTGGAACCAGCAGCGCCATGACTATGTTGGTGCCAAGAATGCGCTCCGGAGTGCATCTGGGAGGCTTTGAGGCAGACTGACCACGCTGTGGATAGGATGACTCTCTTTGGAGGAGACGACCAGCCAAATAGCCTTTCAGCCACCATCGGCGTCCAACTAGCAGGAAACCACACATAGAGCGTTCATTAAGCAGCACGACTCAGACTATTGGGTAAATTCCCCCTCGACTATTCGGGTGAGATGTCTCCGCATAGTACTTCCGCTTTCCTTTCTGCTCTTTGTTTGCCTTGCATTGACCTTGACCAACTCTGTGCAACCACAAGTCCTTTCTGAGGACTTCTCGAATAAGATCTTGGAGGCATGGTTCAGAATACTCCGCATGAGCCACGCAATAGTATCTGCCAGATACTCTGCTTTCCTAGCTTCAGTTTTAAGGCAGCTATTGCTCAACCTCTACTTTTCCAGCTCCAGTTTGAGGCGTCTGTTTCAGTGGGTTTGATGATCAGAAGAATTTTGGTTTTCTTATCCGACTAAAAGATGAGAATCTGCTAGAGGCACCTGATGACTCTGCCTTTGAGTCCAACCGCCACTAACCCTGGCTGAAACCTTCATTGCTGAGGAGGACAGTGCCTCAACGGTGCAAAGGCTACACCTTATAGTGGTCGACTTGCACAGACGCCCGCAGATGCTGACAGAGTTTTGAGGCTACTCTCGGACATTCAAGCAGATAGGTGTGCTGACGAGTGTTGGAACTCTCTCCTTCCCGAGGAAGCGAAATCAAGAGGCTTACCAGCTCCGATATGTCTTTAGATACGCAATGGATGGCAGTAACCTTCCTTGCTACATTTCCTGGCCCACACGGACTGTTAAACAATCCTTCTGGTGTATTGATGCCTGGAAAGGCGATGGAGTTCGGCTGGACAAATGTTCGTTCATGGCTCCGGTGAGAGTTCAACACTTCTTTGATACCTTCTGCATTGACCCACAAAGGCTCTGACGAGCAGCTGCATGCCTAGCTTCATTCCCTCCTGCCATGTTTCAGAGAATGTCCATCTTGAACAGGTGCATGAGAATGTCGCTCTGCCAAGATCGAAATTAAGCTGCGTGGCTGTCTGGATGACTCTCCCATTGTGTGCTTCTAGATTCCGATTAGTAGCCAAAATTTGAAAGCAATATCTCTCTAAGAGCCGATTAATTTGCTTGCTAAGTCCTACCAGTGGGATTGTAACACCTGAAGTACTGCGTACAGTCCATTTGCCAGGTCACGAAAAGCTTCGTAGAGGGTGTAATCTATCCTGGTCAGAGACCACTGACAAGACCCCTAAAATGGTACATTCAGAATTATAGAGGAGTTGTCACATACCCTGGCCAACCACTCTCAGCATCAGATCTACTCTCCTCTAGCAACCATTTCCTCAACAGAGATTGAGCAATAGCTACCATATTTCAAGCAGCCCATAATTGTCGCTGCTGCTACCAAGCTACGCATGTCTAGTAAGCCCATAATGAAGCAGATCTGCTGTGCACGAGTGAGAGCCACTGTCGTCCTTGCAAAGGTCTCTTCTTTTTGGGTAGTCTGTTCTTGTGGTGTAAGTTCATTGAAACTTTTACCTTCCACTAGGTTTGAGCAAGCAGTACGAGATAGGCCGTCATATGTACAAGACGTGAGACTTCGTGAGATAATTGCTCCATCTGAGTCTGAAATCCATTCCGTGGTGGCAAAGGCATTCACCATTTTGTTGCAGTTGTGGAGGAATAAGTTGGATTTCTCTATAAAACCTTTTCTTTGTTATGGCCACTAACGACATGAGATGTTTTTTCAAACATTCTCCATGGATTCCAATGACAACTCACTCTGGCTCCGGCATAGGTGCTTCCTTCGGGTTTCACCAAAGCTCTTCTTCCTTTGGTTGCACTTCCCACTCTGGCACAGGTGCTTCCTCCGGGCTTCACCAAAGCCCTTTTCCTGCGGTTGCATCTTGCCTTATGGTGACGCTGCTTTACCTAGGAATCTTTGGAGCCTCTTCTTTTGTTTGTGTTTTGATTCGGTTCCTTGTTGTGTTTGTTTGACTTGTAAGTACTTTGGTACTTGTGGCCTTATGCACGTTTTTGCATAATTTATTGATGTTAAACATCTCTTTTGGTTGTTGCAGACACAGCGTCTCTAACACCTTTGTTTAGCTGACTGAAGGGCGCTCCGCCCGGGATAAACCCAAGCAGCTTCCAGCAAAAAAAATAATTGCCACAGGTCCATAGTAAGAGTTGACTTTGGGGCAGATATTCCGCATCCGCTCCCAGAAAGCAACCATATTACCAAGACCTCTAGCCTGTGCATTAGTGCATCCATTGGGACAAGGAATTCCTTCAATGCACCGGTCAATAACTTCCAACATTTCCTGCACTCGCATCCTTGGTAAAGCATAGCAGCCATTAACTTGTTGGTATAAATCCAAATTAGCAATCACAGCAGATCGAGACTTTCTAACAAGGTCAGTAGCAACCTCATTCGGGACATTGATCCATTGTGCATCCGAGCGTAAGTACTTCCTGGCACGACAGTAAGGCTTAATATGCGGATTGTGGCGTGGGACAGGCGAAGCATTTGGGACAGGGAGTTGGTCCATCGCTGGATTTCTGGTTGAAAATCCTCAACGAACTCTTGGATCTCGTTAAGCACAGCACGGCGGAGGTTTGGAAGGTCTGGGCTCGGGCTTGCCACTTTGTGTCGCAGCCTGAAGTAACAAGCCAGTACCCAACTTGAGATATTAGTAGTCATAGCAGCAGCAGTGGTAGCAATAGTAGTAATGGTAGTAGCAGTAGTAGCAAAATTCGTAGGAGTCGCAAGAGTCGTAGGAGTCGTAGGATTTGTAGGAGTCGTAGAGGTTGGTAGCAGTCGTAGCAGTCGTAGTAGTAGTAGTAGTAGTAGTAGTAGTAGTAGTAGTAGTAGTAGTAGTAGTAGTAGTAGTAGTAGTAGTAGTAGTAGTAGTAGTAGTAGTAGTAGTAGTAGTAGTAGTAGTAGTAGTAGTAGTAGTAGTAGTAGTAGTAGTAGTAGTAGTAGTGGTAGTAGTAGTAGTAGTAGTAGTAGTAGTAGTAGTAGTAGTAGTAGTAGTAGTAGTAGTAGTAGTACTGGTCCTACGGCCCCAAAAATTCTATGAATCACATAGCACGTTTTGCGAATGCATCTGGGGGGGAGGCGCTGCGCCCTCCCCCAACCCCCCGCCAGCCAGGTTCAGGTTGCATGCTTAAATTTCTTTTCCAGGGTATTATTTTTTTTCCAGGGGCTAGTAGGGGTGAAACCCTTAAATTTTTTTCCAGGGGTTGTAATTTTTTTCCAGAATGTAGCCGGATGTTGATGTATATATGGTCCAATAGTTGGAATGATGTTGGAATGTTCATGATACTGTGATACTGTGATCTTCAATCCTTTTTGGGATGTACCAAACCCTTGTCCTTTGTCCAATTTTTTCCAGGCGGGTGGTTTACCAGCTACTTGCGGTTCCTCCTTCTGGACACTGTCAGGTATGGTGGGTTCACAGATCAACTCTGAGGGGTTGGAAGGAGTTATGCACATGTCATGCCCAAAAAGATTCAAACATGAAAATTGTTCTTAGACCGAGGGTGATGGGAAACGCAAATGTCAGATTATGAAACTTAAGACATGCAGAAACAACAATTCCTTTGCCAGCTTGTGTATCAACATTACTTTGCTTCGAGATCTCCCCGCAAGAAGAGAAGAACAAGACAAGACCCAGAAAGGATGTTAGTAGGAGTACCAGTAATAGTAATGAAAATAATATACCCTGATCCTCATAGGGGGAGACATTTGTTACTTACAACATTTTCGAACTGGCATATTTCATAACATATATACATATGTACCGTGTATGCGTTACTATGCAACACAGATCATGCTGTCATGCCCATGGCCCAAAAATGGATTCTGGCACCGCCAGGCCTAGTCTTGTGGGACTGTCATGGCCTGAAATACCGAAGCACCAACAGTGGAAGGGTGTGGAAGAAACCATACACTTGCGAATAAAATACATGGGGTATTTTCACACTAAGGCTTGATTTTTGCTGGTGTTCTGGTGTGGCATCCCAGTGTGTCATCAAGGCCTAAGGATGACAGCATGTTTTGGGTTACAACGACAGTGTTTCATCAGCCTCGAGGTGCTCCCTTATGGCATCATGGTGGAAATTTTAGCCTTCTGGAACGTGGCTTTCAGGCATTTTCGGACATGGTTTTTCCGGGCTGGATGAAAGGTGGTGCGTGTTTTTTTTGTTTGTTTGTGTAGGAAGTGTTTGCAGAGACTGGCTTACGTTTTGGAAAACCTGCTTGAAATATTTGTGCCAGAATACATATATAGTTGTGAATAGATCAGAAATACATATCAAGAATCTCGACTATACCGAGCAGGATGTTTTTCTTGAATCGTCAAAGGGGCGTTTGTTTTTCCGCGCTGATGTTGCGCCTCATGTTGACCCGCTGTTGTTGCCCAGGGGCAATCGCTTTGAATATGTCACAGCCACGAAGGCCAGTGGAAATTGTTGACAGATACGATGAGTAGTATTGAGGTGTATGAAATGATAAATTGTACAAGAGATCATGTGACAATTAGTCGCTTCCCAACAAAAGTCATTGCAAAGTCCATGCTAAATTTTGTTTTTCACTTTTAACAAATTATTATGAGTCAGGAGTCAGGAGTCAATACACACATTTTAAGCCATCCTTTTTAGCCATCATCACCAATTTGATTCTTGAAGCACCAGCAGTTTTTTGAAACTGAAAGCCGTTTCACCGTTTCACTGGACTTGAAGGCCTTGGCCACAGAGATGCAATCCAGGCGAGGTGATTACCGGGGGGTTGATCATCTAAACACCCCCCAAGGGGAAAGTGTTTTTCCAGGGGATCCGATGAAAGAGGTGACACCCCAGAAAACTAATATAGATACCAACAACATCCAACAACCATGTTTTGGAAGATGTTATCTCCTTTCAAACCATGACTATTTTGGGGGTATCCATGTTAGATTTCGGGGGGTGTATTCGAAAATCTTCTTCCTTTCAACATTGGAGTTGAAATTTTGAGATTGGAAAGGTGACCCAACGAAAGATTGGATTTTTAGATTTCCCAGATGAAAGCAGTTGGAAGAAGATGTTGGGATAGGATGGGTCACTACCTTCTTCCAAAAATATGTTAAGGTGTCAAGAGATGTCAAAAAGGGGGGAATTTATTGTAATTTAGATGTAGATAGCGTAGTAGAATCACCGAGCACCTAGTGGTCGAAAGGTTGTTCTTTGGGGGTTTCAGGTGGTTTGAAATTATTGTTTTTTTTGACAAGATGCATTCCTAGGGTGTGTCCCGTAAATTCCAGAAGTCTTGCGGTAGTCTTTGGCGCTCTCTTGATAGGTAAAAAAATAGCTTGGATGAAGAGTAAAGGGCTTGGAGAAGTTCTTTTCCAGTGTGTTTTTTTGGTGAATGCTTGGGATACAGTTCACTTTTTAGTTTCAACAGGGGAATAAGATGACATAATTACTCTTGATCAAGCAGAGCAGGCATTTGCAGATTTTTATCGACTCCCTAAACATTAGGGGGAGGCTTCTGGGTTTCCTTGATGGTCTCCTTGCCAACTGCAAATGTTTGGTGATGGAAGTAGGAAAGATAAGATGAAGGGAACTAGAGTTCTGGTTCCCGCAAGATTTCAAATGGAAGTCCAAGGCAACCTCCTTTCAACCATCTCAAGCAGCTTATCCTTCAAGCACACCTTGCCGCATTGTGCAAGGCCTTTGTTGACCACCTAAAGGTGTACAGAAGCTTTTCCAAACAAATTTGTGACATTTAGGGGAACCACACTGAAGTGGTGAAATGATTGCGGCAGCTTGTCAACTCTTTGCATAGCGAAAAGAAGTTTTTATGTCAAGAGCAAAGCAGACCCAAATTTGACTGACAGTCTGAATGAGCCATTCCCGGTTGAATGCAACCAAATGGTTCCCCTTGGCGCCACAGACGGAATTTTAAAAGTCTTGCTGTATTCAGTCGGCAGTCAGGGCGTTTCTTGTAAATTCTTCTAATCTATGCTCAGGTTTTTTTCTGTGATGATTTTCCATTTCCCTTTGCCTTTTGAAGGGCTCATAAAACAATGTACTGAAATGGTATGGAAGCTGTGCCGACAGCCAGACAAAGAAATTTGGTCAGCCATAGGCGCGGCCGTTTCGTTTTTTGCGGTCTGCAGTGGATTCAGGAAGTTACAATGAAAAAAAACAACACGTAGTAGATACAAGTAGATTTTGATACTGTGAAACAAAAGGAATCATATGTAATTTGTAAGATCATTCGTCATCATGATTTGTATGTAAGTACATCATATATGATTTAGTATAATGTATATGGGGGTTTCCAAAAATAGTGGTACCCCAAAATGGATGGTTTATAATGGAAAACCCTATTAAAGTTGATGATTTGGGGAGAAAACCCACTATTTTCGGAAACATCCATATAGTACTCGTTTTATGCAGATGGTACATATCGTACTTGGATGTAATGGCAAAAATATGGCATACAAATCTCACCTGGTTACACTCCCCCAACCTAACACATGGCACCTGCCAGGAGGTTGGGCCCCAAACGGCGAGGGTGTACTCATATGGAAGGCCATCACTATCAATGTAGACCATCCTAAAATCATCCTGAGCTGGAAGTTTCTCGGACAGAAAGGATCCAATGACTTCATTTTGTAATGTATCGCTTGTAGATGCTGGCATTATTATTGAACTACAGCCAATTTATACATTGACATGTAATCAGATATATCATACCAGCCAGGACTTAAAAATACTCTTAATCCTTCGCAGATTTCAAACTTTCAGTGTTGAAATCTATTGCTGTGAGTGGTTGGTCACGGGGTGGAAATCCCTGGTGGAAATCGCATTACCTCAACAGGATTTGAGGCAACGAGAATTCGGCAAATCCCCATGGGATTTGTGACTTTGCACAAGGCAAAGAAACAAAAAGGTGACGACTTTTTGCGATGCTTTTGGATGATTCTGTGGTGAACATGTTGGTTGTGGGAGTTGGAGAAGGCATGGTCCCAGGGAAGTATGATAAGTTGAACTCAGATCGCAACATTGGCGCGGCATTTTTCTCAAGGCATTGGGTGTCACCGCGCATGGCGGGCTGTAAGATGAAAGGTGGCAATTCATCACAGTATTCAAGATGAAAGACCACATTATGACAACATAAAAGATCAAATGTGGATAAATGGATATAGCCTTTGAAACATTTCGGAAAAATTTGTTTGTTTCGAAACAAATCATACAATAGAAGCTTACTAATATATACATCATACAGATACATCGTTTCAGCATGTTTTAGCCAACTTTTTGGAGTTTTGGGACCCATCCGTTTTGGGCTGCATTTCTGGGCCCTCATTTGCCACCATGGGGGCGGATGATGTCACAGAAATTGTGGGGGGGCTTGAGAGAACCACTTTGTGATCCAAAGGTGCAGGATGAAGGAATTTTGAGGGAGAATGATATAATGATGTAATCATTGCAGCTTTATAGTATGATACATATCATATATAACATATTTTCATTTATACACAGATCACAGATAATGTACATGAAATCATATCATCATTTACACTTGTGCGGTTTTTGCAAATTTCATTTCTCCCATGGGTGCCTGAGGTGTACTGCCCTTTGCGGCGGGTGGGCGCACTGATTGGCAAAGCAGGTCTGGGACATCACTTGAGTAGATGGCACAAGTCTCATGATGTTGGATGTATTGACTTCATACAGGGCCCCTTTTACTAAACGATCTTTTGGGAATTGAGGCATCTAGGGGCCATCTACTTTTAATACAGTGGCATATATAAATGCGAATGCACAGGAAGATCAACTTTATGCATTTGATTTTTGCATCCTATCGCAGATAATTTACAGGGTGAGTCCTACTACGGTGTCAGCTTTTTGTATCATCACAACTGTTGTCCCATTCCTCCCAATAGCTCATGGTCCAGTGAAAAATGGGTGTATCTCCAATAGGATCGTTACCTTTCAAATACAACCATTTTCCGACTCAGGTGCCACAATTATCTCTCTTCGCAAGGCGTGGGCCGAAAACGGAGTGATTTTTCCAAAAAGTTGGGCAGGAGTGCCAGGATATTATTATCTCACTTCCATTTAGAAAGAACATACCGAAAGCATTTTAGAATTGGGTATATAGATGTAGATGTCAAAGCAACATTAAGCAACATATTTGTAGATTGGCATTCTTTGAATCCTTTAACCACCACATTGTCCTTTTCAAACGTTGCAGGACACAGGCGCATCGGTCGAAATGGAAAAGACTGATACCAAGGAGCCCAGACAGGTTCCGCCATGATGGCATGATGGCCTGGGTGAGGGAGATTAAGTGGCTAATTCTTACCTTAGATCGTCAAATGCGAAGTATAAACACACAGATACCTGTTTTTCTCCAATGTTTTTTTTTCTCTGAGTTTACTACTTGGCACCTGGTGCGATATACGGGAAACCGTGCAAGTTGTACATTGTACAAAAGTACCATCATTAATTCCATATTGTAAGTGTAACGATTGCAAACTCAATTTGTCTGGCTTTGCTTCTCAGTTCCGTTTCTTTCGGTCTGCTTTCAGGTGGGATTTCATTTCATTATTCCTATTTCCAATCTTTTTCAGGCTTGCCAGGTACCTAGAATGGCGGTGAATACTATTTAAAACAATGATAAAGTATATTTTTGGGTGTTGGACTCATGGCCCGCAACCGCGCTAGCTATGTTTCCTGTCTCACACTTGTGACGAGACGAATGTGCGAGAGTATATTTTTGGGTCACATGGATTACACTTCCCTGGGACCATTAGCAGTAGTAGTACTTCACGCTGCTGGTGAAGGGCAGGCTGAGGAGCAGTGTAGCCCATCCATAAGAGAAGCAGTATGGATTTCGTCTCAGGAACAGCACCCAACATCATCCAACTAACACCTTCATTTTTTTTAAAAGGTACCTGAAGATTGAGGGATTATTGTTCCGCCCTTCATGTTTAATCAGGTTATTCATCCCAAAGAATCGTCGAAGCTGAAAAACTATTGAAACCTGATTCATGAAAAGCCTTGAATGACCACGACTGCACCCAACCTTCCGCCAGTTTCGCCAGGTGACCGTCTCGGGGTCACCAGCACAAGTAAAGGTGGCATTGCAACGGTACGCCGGGGAGAGTGAAGGGAGGTGTCAGGCGGTGTCAGGTGAACCATGAAATTGATATGAAGAAGGCAGCAAAGCGACAGGACCAAAAACCATTTAAACATATCCTTTAATATCAACCAGGTGATTTGAAGTGACCTTTTTGGGATGTTTAAGTGACCTTTTCAAGGGTTAAGTGACCTTCATTTGGGTGATCAAAGGGTTCACTTGGAAGAAGCTGGAAGAAGATTCATCTCATCCCAAACTTTAATTTTGCAGAAGCCATTTTTCTGATCACTCTCACAATCCAAGCACTGGATTGCTAGAGGAGCATTTCCAGCTCGGTGACGTGGGTCTAACACACCGGTTGGACCTACTTATATCATATAGCTGTACGTACACTCCGGAAATTTAACATGGATACTACAAATGGTGGCTTGGAAAGTAACTCCCTGGAAATACATGGCGGCTAGTTTGGAAATCTAGGTTAAGTTTCAGGGTGTAAAACATATGAAATATAGTACATATCAATGAATATATGATCACATTTCTATACATGCATACATTACATATCACATGAGTTACACATTTGATATACATAACAGATTGATGGTATTCATTACCAAGATTCAAGGTCAACGCCACATATTTGATGATGAATCTCAGCGGTCTCAATCTCCGCAGCATCCACGACATCATCGACAATGACGATCGGCGGCCACGTGGACGACGCTTCTCGAGGCAGATTGTTTGAAGATTAGATTTTGTAAGCCACGCTTCTAATAATAGATGAACATGTTGATGTACATGTGACAGTATATGATACACTTTACACAAGATGTGGTGTACATTATATGACGCATCAAGCTGCAGGTCCGGTTGTTTTTTTGAAGATAATTATGATCCATGTTTCATGGAAGTCTCAATTCAATCCCCTTCCGTCCTATGACGTCATTCTGGATCATTGTTCTCGGGTAGTTGAGGAATTCCATAAAGCTGCCGCCAGGATGATGTGTAAATCATGTTGCGTTTTCCTATCTCCAGATCTTTGCGCTTCTCTGTTTGACATGACAGTGTTTAGGTTGCATCAGCATCGTTTGAGAAGGTGACCATACCAATAGCATATCATCAATACATTTTAAAACATTTTTCTTGTTAAAACATGGAAGTTCTGTTTCTCATTTCAACAAACATTCAACCCATTTTTTTTTGGAAGTGGATAGATGATTTCAAAGCAAAGGAGAGGTCCTACTCCGGACAAGTCCAAGTAAGAAAGCCAAGACTTGGAAACAAAAATCCTACTGTCGATGGAAGAAATCCTGCCTGGGATATATAAAACCCTATAAAAAAAAGTGGGATAAACCACCATAAACCACCAACCTCAACTGGTGAGTTTACCGGATTTCTGGACCATCAACAGGTATCAGAATCACCATTTTTTTGTACATCCCTCATCCCTCCCCTCCAAGGCTTGGGGTGGAACGAAAACCGGTTGCAGGTCCCGATCACGAAGTGTAGAGAAACCACAGGATCCGGCTCCCTTTGCACCACCAGGCTGGGATCGAATCATTTGGAGGGTGAAATGATGAAATGATGGATGTAGTGGTTTATAGATCTGATGGGTGGCATGGTTTTCTCATTGAAACCAACATCTTGGCGCCTCTGAAACACACTGGGGTTGGTTTCAGATGAGTTGGTGGTTTCTTTTTGGGGGGGCAACATTTTGAGGCCTCCTGCCAGGTGTATAATTGGTATGTCATGTTGGTTCAAAGTTCACCACCTTCTGCAGGTGCACCTCCTGCTGGTTATCCACCACCGGGCCATCCTGCTTGGCCAGCGGGTGCACCTCCTAGCTATCCGCCAGCAGGATATCCACCGTATCCACCAGGCACCGGTCCAGCAGCGGTTCCAGGATCAGCACCTGGAGCACCACCACCGGCACCACCAGGATATCCAGGATATCCACCACCACCAGGAGCCTATCCACCGGACTATCCTGCACCAGGGCAGCCAGGACCTTATCCACCACCGCCTCATGGAGCACCGGGCTATCCACCATATCCACCACCAGGCTATCCACACTATCCACCACCAGGATATCCGGGTTATCCACCACCAGGCTACCCTCCACAGAGCTATCCTCCACAAGCACCACCTGGTCACCAACCACCAAGCCAATCATATCCACCACCTGGCCATGCTTATCCACCTCAAAGTCATCCTGGCTATCCTCCACCTTCCTATCAGCCACCAGGTAATCCACCCGGCTATCCTCCACCTGCAAGTGGTGCACCACCTCCACCCCCACAAGGTGGAAATCCAACTCAGCCACCTCCAAGTCAGCCACCGGGACCAGGTGCGTTCCGACCTCCCAACTATCCTCCTAGTTACCCAGAGGCTACACCGAGTTACCCCAGTGGAGCACCTCCACAATATCCAGCTGAAGCACCAGCGCCAGGGAAGCTCAACCAAAATCCAATCCAATCCAAGTCGTGGATTTTTTTGGGGGGGGACAAAATTCTTCCAGTATACATACTCGTACTTGTTACATATACATGGCATATTCTTTTTTGGGGATCATTATATACATGGCATAATGATTTGTGGGTACATCATTTTTACCTACATGGGATCATTACATGATACATGGTACCTACTGCTAGGAAAATATCACTGATTCAGAGTGATGGGAATTTCGACGACTTTTGATACCAGAAAGGTTGGAAGGGGTGCATGCCTTTTTCGGGATTGTCAAGTGTCTTACAAGTGATTGGGTCAAATCATCACGGTTGTCGTTACGGATCAATGTCTGCAATGTCGAGGTGATTGCTTTCCCTAAGGTGAGTGGAAATCAACATAAACAAATAGTATCAAATCCACATTGAGATCATAAATGATCATAAAACACACATGTTTGTTTTTTTCTCAAAAAAAACACATGCCACCCAGTTGCCCCCCCACCAAAAAACCTACAAAACATCTATTTTTCTCTCAACAACCGGTTCAGTTCCTAGGGTCCAACCGACCAACCTTCCGAGGCAATACCCTCCGAGCAATCCTTATGGACCCCCACCCGGAGGTGGGCAAGGTATTGAATTCCAGATTCGTGTTTGGAAGATGTTTCTGCAAAAAGGTAAGGTTTTTGTTTTTTTAAACGGCACATTCCCAACAACATGGATGGTGTGGTATATATTTACCTGCATTATGGTTGGACATCTTGGATTTTTGTGTTCAAACGTTGAGCCTTACTACCAACAATAAACGACAATTCCTTGAAGTTTCTGGTGGCTGACTGGGTGGTAAGCTCATACTAAACCACCATACATGAAGGATATGACTTCTTGGCCAAAGCTGGAAGAAGTTTGGACTCGAGTTTCCTCCAGCTATCATCTCTCGCCAAGTTCATGGTCGTTTCGCAGGTCACAATTAATGGCATAAAGGTTTTGGCTGTAGGATCGGATCTTTTCACCTTTTAAGTGAAACATGGAGATGAAAAGATGAGAGTTCATAGTGCCATTTCATGATATTTCTATACAAAAATAACAGACCAAACCTGAGATGGTGAAGAATCTCAGACGTGTTTCGTTGCAGGCCAACCGCCTGGAACATATCCTCCACCAGTGCGGCACCAAGGGAACTTTCCATTGAGGGGTCGTATCATTTGGGAGTTTTTTTTTTCAAATCTATTGGATATTACAATTGTAAGTGTCAAATACGCTCTGTCTATGTAGAACTTGTTTTAATAGCAGCTATCATCATTTCATCATAGATGGTCGTTAAAATTGGGGCTTAAATTAAAGAAGCATCCAACTGGGCTTGGGCTCAAAGTGTGAAGTAGAGATTCATTGCTGATAATTTGAGGACGCCTCAGATGATTCAAATAAATGTAGCTTTGCCAAGTGGGCATGCTGAACTTCTCACACTTCTGCTTTCTTCCACTGTTCAAGATGTAAGAACGAAGGCCCAACGAGCCTTTGGGAAAAAGTACCTCAGACTTATCACTGCCAAGAATCGAGATCCTGACAAAACCTTAGAAGAAGCAGAGATGGAGGACGGAGAGTGCCTTACAGCCCTGGTACTTCAACCACAACTGGCAGCAACAGACAATGCCTTTGCCTTGTGGTGTCCTGGAGATAGCGCTATCGTTACCTGGGGTCATGCACACTATGGCGGCGACAGTTCGGCAGTTCGAGATCAGCCCAAGGGTGTGCAGCAGATTCAAGCCACTGCTTTGGGGCCTTTGCTGCGATTCTGGAAGATGGATCTGTGGTTACCTGGGGTGCTGAGAGAGGTGGCGGTGACGGTTCGGCAGTTCGAGATCAGCTCAAGGATGTGCAGCAGATTCAAGCCACCTTTCGAGCATTTGCTGCGATTCTGGCGGATGGTTCTGTCGTTACCTGGGGTAATCCACGCCATGGTGGTGACAGTTCGGCAGTTCAAGACCAGCTCAGGGGTGTGCAGCAGATTCAAGCCACAGGTGGGGCCTTTGCTGCGATTCTGGCAGATGGTTCTGTCGTTACCTGGGGTGATGAATACCATGGCGGTGATAGTTNTGTGCAGCAGATTCAAGCCACTCTTCAGGGGCCTTTGCTGCGATCATGAAAGATGGATCCGTGGTTACCTGGGGTGATGCACACCATGGCGGTGACAGCTCGGCAGTTCAAGATCAGCTCAAGGGTGTGCAGCAGCTTCAAGCCACATCTGGCGCCTTTGCTGCGATTCTGGAAGATGGATCTGTGGTTACCTGGGGTGATGCAGCACATGGCAGTGACAGTTCGGCAATTGAACATGAACTCCGAATTGTTTAGTCTAGTTGTGTATGCTGGATGGAACTGCCTGAGCTCTCGCATAGGGATAATCTTGGTTGGAGTTTTTACTTAGCCTGGTTGATGGAGAAAAAGCATAGCTACAACCGCAGCTGGTTTGGCCATGTAGTGCTTCATATAGTGGGATTCAACGGCTTACTTGTCGGACACTTCACCCAAAAAAGGCGATTGATTCATCGGAGTCTTTGAGCGACACGATAAGATTCCACAGAGATTCTTATGAGATTCTTATGTCCAGATTTTTTGTTTTGAGGGGGGCTGTCAAGTTGCAATGAAATGGAACATATGATATGTCATACGTGATATGCATATGATGCAAAAGGGTTGATGAAGAATTCTTCATGCCAGCGCTCTTTTGTCTTCAAAGTGGCTCCAAAACATGGAAAGTGATATAGTGAACTACCAAAAGCGATGCCTTGCAATATCTTGAAATACAATTAGTTCATTTATGTTTATGACGTATTATATATTATTATATGATATATTAGATATATCATGTACATCATGTTATTATATACTATATGTATCTATATGTAATGTGTTATATACATACCTACGGAATCCAATACCTTAAATTTTTTGGGGTAAAGAAAAACACCTAGGTTTTTTGAAAAAAACCTAGGTTTTTCAAAATCCCCCATAATCTGAATTTGGGCAATTGTTGACTGAACCTATATTTGAACGTATTGGATTCCTGATGACTGATTGGATTCCTTTTGGCCACCCATCCTCAGGAAATCCCGAGTGAAACATAACACTTCGTACCTGCAAGAATTTGTGCCGGTCTTTAATTATTGGAAAAATATTGAAAAACTACCCGTTGACTCCTGTATGCCGAACCGACGAATTTGCAAAAAATTAAGATTTCGGCTAACATGACCCCAAATTCTCGTTCAAACTCTAACATAAGCCGATAAAATCCCAACAAAAGTTATATAAAATTAACATAGAAAAAACCTAGGTTTTTTCAAAAATACCCATAATTAATTATGGGTAAATTACGGGAAATTATGGGTAAATTACGCAAAATTACGGGTAGAAAATCCCGGTCGGAAATTATGGGTAAGTCGCTCATAAAAAACCTGTTTTTTTCGGTGACTACGGTACAGATTGCGCCGAATTACTAGCAAAACCTAGGTTTTTCTGCCCGGTGCGGGCAATTACGGGTAAAAAGCTTTAAATTTCTATCTTGACCCCATCTAAGCCTAACATAATCCTTCACAATAAACGGCTGAAGTTCAAGTATACAGCAATACATCAGCTTTAGGAGTGTGTTTTCAGGGTCGGCATTCAAGAGATGTCACCCAAAGTTCAGAATTTCCTAGGCCAAAGTCACAGAATGTCCTGCGAATATGGAGATTTTGACCCCACGCAGCCAGTGACATACATGGCCAGTACAGGATTGAGTCCAATGACTTATGTTTGTGGTTTAGAGTCTTTCAGTTTACAATCAAAACAAGTAAAATTAGGCATTTGGAAAAAAACATAGGTTTTTTGAAAAAACCTATGTTTTTTCCCGGGTTACGGAAAAAACCTATGTTTTTACTTTTCACCCCAAAAAAAAGAAGGTATAAGATGCAGTAGGTATATCAAATATAGTTTCTATTATTCATATGTTACATATCAATTTTTGCATCATATATTTCATACATTTTTCCCCTTCCAGGATCCTCGTGCTGGCACACCACCTGGTGCACCACCTGATGGGAGGCAAAAGGGACCCCGGAGTTTTCCAGCTGGTATATTTTGTTTTAATGCATGAACTTTTTATGAATTGGATACTGTATACATACATGTATACTGTATGTTTTTTTTGTGTGTTTTAGTTAGAGTCCAGATGCTATTTTCCAAAAAAAAATGTATTGGAAGACGGTGTCCGCTTGTTTGTTGGCAACGTGGTTTGGAAGTGGTGTATCAGAGTGGCTCCCACGAATCAACTAATATGATTTGAAAGGATTACTGTATTTCCAAGTGTTTCTGCTCACCTTCTTTTATACCTTGGCCATGTTATCATGTTCATCATCTCTATTTCGATACAACCACCTTGCTACACCTTTCGGATGGAAACAACCAACCACGAAAAAAACCACAGCAGACCATGCACCAGGCCCGCTGCGTACTACCAACCCGAGTTTCCAGGCAGGATGCCTTCACAAAAAAACCCACAAAGGTTGGATCTACCCTCCACCCACCCAGCAATCCTGGCAAAATGAGTCGGTTTTAGGGATTGGGTTCTGGAATCCACTCGAAACATCTCAAAAAAATGTCATGCAAAACATCCCCCCCATCGTGGTGACGATTGGAATGCTGGTTTTTTGGGTGAAAAATCCATCCGTGGAGCGGATGGATCGGTTCAGCTCGATCATCCGCACCTTTCATTTTCCCGTTTCCAGGTGCTTCGGCTCCAGCTCCAGCACCAACTCAAGCGGCACCGGCCAACTATCCAGGGTGGGGGTTGGTTGGTTGGTTGGGACAGTTGGGACAGTTGGCGGCTGGCGTTTTTCAAAAATCCTGGTGCCAAATTGGGGTGCCAAAAATGGAGGAAATGCTCTTCAAATGGGAGAAGTTTGGAGGGAGTTTTTGGAGACAACAAGGTGGTGGGTCATTTTGACTTGGATTTATGAAATTTGTCTTTGTAAACACTAGCCAAGTACATGAGTCTTCCTATGTGAAATTCGAAAGAACACTAAGAAAACAGAGGCATGTTACATGCATCTGTAGCTACTAGATGGTGGAAACAGCAGGTTTTGACGGAATTGGAGTTTGCGTGACATATTTTCTAGCCTGGCCGAACATGAGCAATTACCTACGCCTTGGCAAAACCTAGTGTACCTGTACTACTTCATCAGCACACTTGGGACATCATGCTCTCAGAAATGGATTGGTCTGGTTGTAATTTGCAAGCTATTTCACCTATTTGAATGCAAAGACCTTCCCAAATTCTTGCAACAAATGGACATAAAGCCCTCCCAAAAAAGAAACAGATAGACCACTGCAACAGACATCAATGATTGCGCCGTCCCAAACACGGAACACTAGAACAATCCCCTGAAAAGTAACAATAGAGCCTTGAAAACGCAGCAATGGAATCTTCTCCGGGAAAAAAAACATAACAACAGAACCAACCCAAATACACCAACAAGAGTGCAGATGGTGTATGTAAAACTTACATTGGAGGTATGGATCGGCTGGAAAGTACGACATTGAAAGTTCCTGGATTGTATTGGAAGTATATTAACTTAGCTGCTATTTGGTCATTTTTGTCGAGGTTTCCGATATTTTTGATTAAATTGGATGGATATAGGTTTCTATATTTGGGTATTTCCAAAAATAGGGAAACACCCCAAAATGGATGGTGAAAATAATGGAACACCCTATTTTTTAATGGATGATTTGGGGGGAAAACCCCACTATTTAAGGAAAAACACCCAATCAACATCCTCAAATCATAATCTTTAAAAAAAATCCCATGATCTGCTTGTGTTTTTCCCTTCATGATTATACGATAGCTTTCATCCTCCATTTAAGAGTCGACCCCCTTCGACTCGAGAATCGAATCGGTCGACCATTAAAGGCCACCCCCAGAAGAGCGGCAAAGAAGTGCTGGCCGTCGCAGGTTGGGGTCCCGTGTGTTTTCTCCATGGCGGTTTATCTAAGGTTGTTTCAACACACCGAAATCGAACACAGCCCGAAAAAACCTTTACCAAATAGGTTGTAAAGGGAATCCTTGAAATAGTTGGGGTAGGGGGATTGCCTGGGGTGTGCTCCAGGGGTATGTTGTAACTCTCTTGGAGTTTTATGTTAATTTTTCCTTGACTTTTTGGGAATTGAATACGATGATGATGATGATGATGATGATGATGATGATGACGGCAATGATGTTATTGATTTGGAGTGCTTGTGATTTACATCATCCTTGCAGTGGTTTTTAAGATTAAACTACCTCCATGAGATGTGGGGTCTATATATATATATACGTATAAATTTATATTTAAAGTTGAGGTTTGAGATTGCTTGGAGCTGTGTCCTGAACACGTTGATCGACCTCCCCAAAGCTACACTGGCTGTTTTCTAAACTCCAACCAAAAAATGATATGAGATGAATTCAGTGATATTTCCCTGAAAACTACCGGCTGGAAGGTGAAAATTCCCCTTCAAACAGGAGAAACATCTACAATATTCACCCATTTTTGTGGGTTCCAGGCGCCGCCGCTCCAGCTCTCCTTCGCGTTCACGGCGCCGACATTGAGGTGTTGAAATCGTGTGCGAACGGCCAACACATGGTGGGTTTTTACAATCATAATATCCCATCATATCATGACTACCCTCCCCGCTGAAAACTAACATGGCTAGCTGGAAACTTTTTTTTTCTAGTAGTAGATAGATCTGCAAATCGTTGGTTTTCCGTGGTCATGTTAGTTTTCCGCGGTGTAATTCCATCCTACTTGTATCATAACATGCCCTATACTGTGATTGTATATTCTGAATATGAAGAAAATTGTAATTTTCTGCCAAAGTACAACCTGTCAACAACGAGGTAAGTTCTAGTGTGATTAAAATAAACCAAGCAACCAGCTGTGGTTTTTCAGTTAAAAATAATCAAGAAAACAGACACAAAACAGGACAACACTTCACCTTACCTTTGCTGGTTGAAAAAATAGCTTTGGAACCCTTCGCTACAAATCTTTTTGAGGATACATTTCCCGAATCACAAACATCAAAACTGGTAATTCATTTTCGTCTATAAAAAATCTTGGGAGGTAGGTCTGCAATTTCCCAACTGAAAAATATATTTATAATAAATACATATATATATATATAATTATATATATATGGCCTTTCTTTTGAATCGACCTCATCGCGATGGATCCATTGCCCCCGGGGTGAATCCCGCCAGGATGAATGGATCGGCGATTATCAAACGGGGGAAAAAAATTGGGGGCGGCCGATTGGGGCGATGGGGAGGGTGTGGTAAGTTGATGAACCCTGCCTTTAAAAAAAATCAGGAAGATACCCGGTTACCTTACTGGAGAAAGGGTTTTTGGGTTTGGGAATCCATTTGCACTTCATTCAGTGTTGGTGAAGAATCCGAAAAAAAAAAATCAAACTGCCGCGACAGCTTCTTTGCTTGAGCAGTCGCTAGTGACAACGCCATTGTGATGGACGGCAGGATTCAAACCACTGAAAGAGGATTTGTGCAAATCAGGTTGGTGCAAGAAGACCTTTTGGATGGACAAAAGATATTCTACCGTATGAAGGCATGAAAAAACTGCAGTACGTCTTGCCATTTGTCATCTTGAGTACGTCAAATCTACTGCCCTACTGCATATGAACATAACATCCATAGAAGGAAATCTTGGAGACAGAGGCATCCAAAAGAGGCAACACATCCATGGAACTCTGTTGATTCAACGGAAGCCGCGCAGCGGGAGAATGTGGAGAGTAGCCGTTGTGATCGCCTTCTTTGGAGCGGGAGACTTGGAGGGTTGGTATGATGTATGGTTGATAGTTGACGGATAAGATCCTGCGTCAGTTATGATGTTTGAATGCAATTAAGGAGATCATTATTCCTTATATCAAGTGGTGAAGGATATCTTCTATGAAATCTTACAATTTTGACTCAATTTTGATATTCCTTCTATCAACTGGTGAAGTATATCTTCTATGAAATCATCCAATCTCGAAGAACAAACTGTGCGCCAAGCGCAAGTGCCTTCCCAGCATTTTTGGCCCTTCATGTCCTGGGATTGGAAAGGACCTCGGAGAAAAAGGGAATGGTGGCATCGTCAACCTACCAAATTTCGACGCAATGGATCTTGTCACCAGTATGAATGAAAGTCATCCATCACTATATTATATCTGGGAAAACGTTTCGGTACCTCAAAAAGATGTATATCATCATGGAACATGGTACTTTACACCCAACAAATTTTGGAGCATCCGAAGCTGAACCTGGACGGAAGTGTTCCCCATGACCCACAGCCAATCAGTCTTCAGGTTTTAATTGCCTGGCTAAGACCAGTTGAAAGGACCATGTTTTTGGGGGGTCTTGGGAACGGCGGCAGTAACATAATCACGAATCATGGTATTTGGCAGAGATTTTTTTTTGCAAAACAAAAAGTAGAAGATATGAATGCAGGTTTGGTAATTTGAAAAAGATTGGCCAACACTGAGGATCCAAGACTTCTTTAAACATGCGAGTGATCCTCAAAAGCTCCTACTGTTCTGAAAGAACAATGAAAAAAAATACTTTTGTGCATAGATTGGAACATGTGTGTGTTTTTTTTATTAAATTGAAATTTGTGGTGTTCATGATGTTTGTTGGCATCAAGATGGCATCAAGATGGCATAAGCTGTCCTGTCCCTTTCTTTCCGATAGCCTCGGATCTTTCACCGTGAATTCGTTCGGAACTCGGGAAGGACTGAAACGCAAGTTCCGGAGGTTCGATGATGACTTTGTTGGAAAGAAGGTTGTTGTTGTTGTTGTTGTTGGTCAAAGGGGATTGTTTTTTGACAAATCCATGATGTATGCTGCATTCGGATTGAGATAGATTCAAATGTTTGAAACCTTTAACCATCTAACCATTGATTCATGTTTTGGACCAACCATAGTGAACATCATATATTTGTCATATTGTTATCCTTGGTTCCACCTTTTTTTTGTTGGCTAACACCAAGGGAGAATTATCCGGAAAAACCAGGCTCAAAGTTCAGCCAAATCTGGAAAGGGAAATGGAAAGACAGGTGGGGGCCGTGGTGTGTGTTTCGTGGCTAGGTTTCTCCAGCTGGTTGCGCTGGATCTGCAACAAAACCCAGGTGAAATAAATTGCATGAAGTTACCTTTTTAGTATATTGAGAATATCATTCCGAAAATGATTTAGACCAACTAGTTACATTCAATTCACAATTGTTCCAATGTTCTGATTGAATACGTACAGTAGATTTCTTTCTCTCATCCCAAGCCGACCTCATAGAACGGCAGATGGAGGTGAAGATACGGTTCCTTCCGCGTATCCCCGGTTGGCAGCAGAAGAGCGACAGCCAGGGGTTTCTTGGATCTGACTTTCGCCAGGGAAGCACACAAAGGATGAACAAATTTATGTAGATATGACATGATATGTCTTAAACTTGTAATATCAGTGTTTACAATTTGAGAATTGTGGGTTTTCCTGGTAATGTCACAACTAGCAATGCTTTCCCAAATGCGAGACTCCTGATCTTTTTACAAGTGTGCTTGGTCCAACGTATGGCCGGTTCATGAGCTGTTGAACTTCAGTTCATCTATACGCTGGTATCCCTCGCTTGAAAAGTACAGTGCTCTTTTTGATTTGTGCATGCCGTCCGCAGATATTTACGACTTCATTGAATCTGTTCTGGGGTTTAGATCCTGGAACCTTAGATCCCCTAGATCACGCGAAGTTTTTATTTTTATTTGTAAGCAAAAATAAAACAACATGAAGGATAATGAAGGAAAATCAATATGTTGAAAAAACGATATCATCAACAAACGTGACATAAAGTAAATTATTGAAATTACAAGTTCCAAGCTTTTGTCTATATTCTTAGGGCGCATTGTCAAGAAGGGGAACTTCCCCGATCATGTATTCTCGCGTGGCTTGGGCTCAAAGTGTGAAGTAGAGATCCATGATCCATGGCTGATGTTTGCAAGAGTCGCGAAGATTTTACGATGATTCAAATAAATGTAGTTTTGCCAAATGGGCATGCTGAACTTCTGGCACTTCTGCCTTCTGCCACTGTTCAAGATCTAAGGACAGAGGCCCAACAAGCCTTTGGAAAAAAGCACCTCAGACTTATCACTGCCAAGAATGGAGTCTTAGTCAATTTTGAGAAAACCTTAGAGGAAGCAGAGATAGAGGACGGAGAGTGCCTTACAGCTCTGGTACTTCAGCCGCAACTGGCAGCAACACGACATGCCTTTGCCTTGTGGTGTCATGGAGATAACGCAATCATTACCTGGGGTCAGGCAGACTTTGGCGGTGACAGTTCGGCAGTTCGAGATAAACTCAGGGGTGTGCACCAA